>BKZX01025797.1:0-13354 GCA_014362285.1 Fagus crenata | reverse complement strand
TTTTTGTTCTGCGTTTGTTTCGGCATAAAATGTTTTCGTGAAAACATTTTTAATGTTTTCAGGTGTTTGGTGTGGCGTAAACTTCTTGTCAAATTGAAAAATATTTTTGGTTGACCAGGAAAATGTAGTTATGAAAGGTGCAAAATGTATTACACTCTGCTGAAACAAAGCGGCTAACGGAGATGCAACAAGGACCGAGAAAAAGTAACAAGAGTTGTCATCGTTTATTAGGACAAGCTAAACAAGCCACGTCAACTGAAAACTCTCATTTATTTGATCAGTTTTTGAAAGTAAAGATGAGAATAATATTACCATGGCGAGGTGAGTTATAGTAGGTCACCAATACCCACGATATTGATATTGGTTCGTCCTCAACTATTTCTAAGTTTTAATTAGTATAAAACTCTTAAGATAAAAAATAAAAAATAAAATGTAATTTACAATCTTTAAGTTAGGTCATTTTGATTTCACCCCCTCAAATTTGAAAATTTTGATCCACTCCTTTGAGATTTTTGGCTTTAGATGTCAGATCGAGGTTTATGACTTTCATAAGTTTGATCCGCAGTGATACCAGATCTCTCTCCTTCTTGATTGAGGCATATGGGGGCTTGGGCTATGGTTTGTGGCTCAATCTCTCTCTCTCTCTCTCTCTCTCTCTCTCTCTCTCTCTCTCTCTCTCATTTATGTTTTGGATCGGTGACAGTGGATGAAGTTTGGGTGGCTAGATTGCGACTTTGGATCTGTGACGAAGTTGGGCCACCGTATATGGTAGACTGGGTCAATGTATCGGGTTGTCAATTTGAATATTGGTTGGGATGTTGTAAATTTGTCTGATTTATTTTTGTTTCCCAAGAAAATTTCAATTTCTTGAGAGAATGAGAAGGATCCTGGTCATGCTCCCAAACATGAATATTTTTTGCTTCCATGGAAAAAAAATAAAAATAAAAATAATAACTATAAAAGACTCAAACATGAAATTTTTTTTGGTTTTAGGATGATTTTCATGCTCCGATTACATGATTGTTTTGGTTTAGAATATTGATCTTATTTGTTTCCAGAGAAACTGTGAAAAATAAAAATGAAATGGCCAAAATACAAAAAGACCCTAGGTGGTTTGGGTCAATTGGCAACGAGTAATGGAAAGTGGTCATGTGCACTACACATTACCACTATATGAAAATATTAATTTTTAATAAATTTGAATTTTTTGTTGTTTTTTTCCTCTCTCTCTCTCTCTCTCTCTCTCTCTCTCTCTCCTCCCCTCACTTCTTGATTCCCTTTCTCTCTCTTTTATCTATATCTCTCTCCTTAAGACTCCATAAACGAAGAAACTTCAAGCTTCGTGCACCACCGCAACCTTCCTGTCGCCGGCCTCCATTTTCTTTATTTTCCATGCTCGGTTCTCTCGCCGGAGGGACACCCCTCTCCCAAATTTTATTTTAAATCTCTCTCTCTCTCTCTCTCTGCAAGACCCCAATGACCCACTCCAACAAAACCCACAGCCACTCCCTCAAATCCGCACTACCACCAAAGCTTTCTCCTTCTACTAGCCACCGTAAGTCATCCTTCAAACACACTACCATTAGGGGTGGAACCACCTTATGAGGTTGGGGGGGGGGGGGGGGGGGAGGGGGATAGTTAGTCCCCCAAAAATAAGTATTAGCCCCCACAAAATATTTTTTAATCTTCTTTAGATGAGAACTAAACTCACTTAACCCCCATTAACTAAAAAAGAAAAAACTCAGTTTTTTAGAGACCATTTGAAAATGAATATGAAAAAGTTGTGTATGAAATTTGGTTTAGAAACCTCATATGAATACATTACTCTAGCCCCCAAAATATGAAATCTTGGCTACGCCCCTAATTACCACCACCACTTTGCCAAAAAAAAAAAAAAAAAAACAACTCATCAAAGATGGTTGTGGTTGTGGTTAAAAGGTGCTGGTCAGTTCTCTCGCCGAAGGGACATCTCTCTCTCAAATCTCATTTTAAATCTTTCTCTCTCTACAAGACCCAAAATGATCCACTTTGATGAGACCCACATCCACTCCCTCAAATCTGCATCACCACCAAAGCCTTCCCCTCCTACCAGCCATCGCAAATCCTCCTTCAAACGCACTACCACCACCACCAACGAAACGACCCATCAAAGGTGGTTGTGGTGGTTATGGTTGTGGTTGTGGTTAAAAGATTGTGGGTCACTGGTGGTGGTAGTAGCAATGGTGAGGGTTTGAGGAAATGGATGTGGGTTTCTGTCGGAATGGGTCTTGTAAAGAGAGAGAGAGATAGAGAGAAAGGTGGTGGGTTTTCACTACGGGGTCATTTGGAGAACTTTCTCTTCGTCCATGGAACTGGGTATTGAAGTTCCATGTTGTCATAGTTGAAGGCAATGGCACTAACAGGAAAATTCAAAGCTTCCATGCAGGGGCGAAGCCAGGAAATTTTTTTAGGGTGGACTGGAATTGGACTGGGCTAGAATTGAGATTTATGATTATAAATCAGACTAGGCTAAGGCTAGGACTATTTAAAAGTAAATAAAAATTTAGTAATAAAAAAAAAAAATGATTGGGCTACAACCCAGTCTATAGTGTGAATGGCTCCGCCATTGCTTCCATGGGTCTTGATCTTCTAATTGTCATGGATATGGTGGTTTGTATGTGCTTGGTTAGTGAGAACATGCGAGAAAGTAAAATAGAATTTATTTTTGGTGGCTTAATATGTTTGGTTTGTGAGAAAGTGAGAGAAAGTAAAAGTTTTTTTTTTTTTTTTTTCTTGGTGGTTTGTATATGTTTGTCTTGTGAGAAAGTGCAAGAAAATTAAAGTTTGGCAAAATGAACTTTTAGTCCTTATATTTTGGGAGTGTTTTCATTTTGGTCCCTATATTTTATAATGTTTAAATTTAGTCATTGGTTTTTTGGACATATGTTATATTTAATGAGAAAATTTCAAAAAAATAAAATAAATAAAAAAAATAAGAATAGTCATTTAGTGTCATGTGTGTTGTGAGTCACTTAAAGGATATTTTGGACCAAATCAGAAGAGCCTATTTGGCACATTCCGAGAGTTTGACTATTAAATTGGCTTAAATACAAAGTATAAAGAGTCTAAGTGTGACTCTCAAAGTTCAGGAAGTTATTAATAATTTTTTTTTTTTTTTTTTGAGATATGATAGAAATTCTAATCTAAACTCACACACACATATATTTGAAGACCCCGGGGATTGAACCCACACCCTCATAGAGGAGTGGAGCATTTTGGGAAGGGGGATTACCACTGGGCCGAATACCCAAGTGACGTTATTAATACATTTTACTAAAAGAAAAAGAGTAATTATTCAGTAGTTCAAGATTACAAATAAATGCATAGTCCTCCTCTCACATAAGTGGTGGGTCTCACCACATAAATGTGGTCTCACTAATTAAATTCATGGTAGGACCCACCATTCATGTGAGAGAGGGACTGCGCATTTATTTATACTCCTAGATTACCGAATAATTTTCCAAAATTTATATATAAAACTCTTAAAGGCAACTTATGGCTCACCATAATTATGACTTTCTTGGTTGACGTTGGAATTTTCCTACTGTTTTTCCTAAACATTTCTTTTTCATTGCCGGATTTTCTTTCTTAATCAATAGCCCCCCTTATGCCTAATGGCAGTAGATCCTAGATTCTTAAATTTTTAAACACATACAATGTGAGATACTGAGGTCCATATTATATATATACATATATATATATATATATATATAATTCCGTCGGGTGCAAATTTGGATTCAAATTATGATATTATCTCGGGACTGATTTTTCTGATCTCGCTGACAGCTCCATAATCTAAAGTCTAAACCAAATCACAATCAGACCAAAGCAGTTTTTTAAGTCTTACGATGTGAGTCTTAATTAACTGTTCTAATTGAAATATTTTCTTTAGTATATATATAATGATGTAGATGTAATACTCGCATATATACATACAATCATACAGAGTTTTCATAAATAACAAATACACTCAAACAAAGTAACATAGACCTGAACGTCCAGTTTGCTCTTACCTCAACTTGGTCCGCTTTGCTAGTTGCTACCATGGCTGATCTTTACGTTGAAACCTTTGATTCTTCAACCTCATCCACCCCAACATACAAATATGACATTTTCGTTGCAAAGATACACACACAAATTTTACTGATCATCTCTTTGCTGGTTTAGGCCGAAAAAAGATTCATGCATATAGAGACAACAGAGACCTACCAAGAGGGGAAAAGATTGGTCCCGAGCTATTGAAGGCAATTGAGACATCGAGGATTGCAGTTGTCATGTTCTCAAAAAACTATGCAACTTCGTCTTGGTGCCTGGATGAGCTAGTGAAGATCATGGAAAGCAAAGAAGTGTTAAAACAAAGGGTGCTGCCTATTTTCTACGATGTGTCTGAAAGATTCTAGGGAATATAGTAGATTGAAGGTGAAAACTATGTAAAAGCTTGAATATTTCTTGCTTGAATTAATGATATGTATCACAGTATTTATATAGATTACATAGGGAGGGAGAGATAGGCTTAGATAGTTATCTCTAACTAACTACAGCCCAAACTATAAGGAGCACGTGGGCTTCTTTAACTAAACCCACTTCACACATTGAGCCCATGAGTTCTGCATGACTCTAGCCCGATTCCACATCATGCGGAGTGCACGTGGGTGTGTAAGTGAAGCTTCTAAAACACTCTGGAACTTGCACTTACAACCCATGCTCAGCTGCAGTCGTTTGCTCCTTTGGTAGTTTGCATAAGCTACCGATTGTTTACTTCATCATCCCCCTTCAAACGAATGGTGTCTACAGGAACCAAAAGTTTGGGATGGAGATCTTGGAAACGATGAGAGGGAAGCCCTTTGGTGAAGATATCGGGTAATTGATCAACAGTGGAGACAAACTTGACCTGGAGATCTTTACGCAGTACCCTCTCATGAATGAAGTGAAAATCCACTTCAATATGTTTGGTTCAAGCATGGAAGATAGGATTGGATGCGATAGCAAGGGCTGAGACATTATCACACCACAAGACTGAAGGATCATAGAGGTAAATGCCGAGATCTTTAACCAAGGTGCGAAGCTAGCACAATTCAGCTAAAGCAGAGGCAAGGGCTCTGTATTCAACTTTTGTGAAGGATCGAGAGACTGTAAGTTGTTTCTTTGCAGACCAGGTGTTGACACCCCATTTTGCAACCAGTCCATAAAGGGTAAAATGGTAATTTCACAAGCTTGAAAATTCAAAGTTGGTCCATAAATTTAAAATCATATTTTAAGTGATCAAAATTGAATTAATAATGAGAGTGCATTTTCCGAATTGGAAATTGGATCAAAAACCAAGATTTTATTAAGGAAATAAATTTGATTGGTTGAAATGATATTTACCATAAGCTCACATGCATAGGATTACTTGTTAATTAATTTGATTGGTCCTCTAAAGGATTAAATTAAAATTAATTAACAAATAATTCCTATTGGTTTAGAACACCTTAAAATGGTAAGTATTCATGCACAAGATATTCATCAAAAGATAATTCTTAAATTGATTTATTTTTAACTCATGGGATAATTATTTTGACCAATAATTATCATATTAATTATTAATAAATTGAGGAAAATCAAGAAATCTTGAATTCAGTCGAAGAAGGACTTCTAAATCCACTAGAAGTTGACCAAAGGTGAAAAAACCCGGAATTATCCAAAGTCCAATTCGGATTTGGATTCCAACCCGTATACTAATCGGTATTTTGACCATAACTTTTGACTCAATTATCCGATTGAGTTGATTCAAATTGGGTTGGAAATCTGACATGATGGGCTACAAATATGTGTCAATGACTAATCTCTAAATTTGAACGTTTAGAGGGTCAAAACGGGCCCACAATCAGGGCTTAAAAATCAATCAGAATTTCAGGATTTTCATGAAGTATATCCAATTTCCAAAACCCTAATGCACTCCCATGAGTTCCAAAACGTGGGTAGGTTCATTTTAGGGCTACCATATAAATAGAAAATATTTTCATTTTAACATGAGGTTGGAAAAATTAGTCAGAGCAATCCTAAGCAAAATTCAAGAGAATTTTTGCAAAGGGTTAGACTTTGAAATAAGAACACAAGTGTGTTCTTATATTCAAGTCCAGAGATTACAAAAGCCATTTTTTGTAACCTCTAATTCCAATCTTTCAATTCCCTTTTTTTTAATCTCTTATAACCAATTTAATGGTTTTTTTTTTTTTTCTTTTTTTTTCTTTTTTCTGAAGAAACAATTTTCAGGACCGGTGGTATTCTCAATCAAGAGGCTGCATCCTACCACAATCAAATTCGATTCGGGACACTCATTCAGGAGATTGCATCCTAAAAGGTACAATCATTTCTTTTTTAATTTAATGCAGCAACTTTAATTGTGTAGAATGCATGAATATTAGGTTTTAATTTTAATTTTTTGATTAATTTTTAATGCACAATTGCTATATTGCACAGTTTTTGGTTTTTGTTTTGTGAATGATGCAAATCTGATTTTTCTAACATGTTGTGCTAAAATTACAGCAACTTTAAATTATCTTTTTCATGTGAGATGCATGCTTAAATGATTTTAAATGCTTGATGATTAATCATTGTTTAATTTTTTATTCCATGTACTGTTGTGATGCTGTGAATCAAATGCGAGTATGGTTTGTTTAAGGCTGTGAACCTAGATTAATGGATCCTTAGAGGCTGACCTAGGTCAAGTTGGATGGGTGCCTAACACCTTCCCATCCAATCCCCTATCCCCCGAATCCTAATCTTAGGGGATGTTTAGATTAGTTTATGTATCCTATTTACTTTCTTTTTTAGATTGTATTTAGGACCAAAGCCTTGTATTTTATTTTCTTAGATTGTATCTAGGGCAAAATATTGTAATTTGTTTCTTTTCGAAACAATTATATTATTTATTTAATCAATAAAAGATAGAACTTTTTTCTTAGCTTTTTGTTATAAAAGTTAGGTGGCGACTCCATTGTAATATCCCTTACTGATTAGGATGGAAAACAGTAAAAGTCTCCATTTTGAGAATCATGTTTAGGCCTTTGCATTGGGTTAAGGGTCGTGGTTCTCACACCAGGTAATGGGATTATGACCAAGAAACACTAACAAGCCAAAAGTGGATCGCCTATCATTGGGATCACCGGCCCAATCTGCATCAGAGAAAGCAGAGAGTGATATGGGGCCTGGTGTGTAAAAAAGGCCATGATCAAGAGTGCCTCTAATGTAATTCAGGATGTGTTTTGCTGCAGTGAGGTGAATTTCTGTGGGAGCATTCATGAATTGGCAGACTTGATGAACTGCAAAGGAGATATCAGGCCTGGTAAAAGTCAAGTAATGCAGAGCACCAACAAGGCTACGATAGGCATGAATATCAGCTAGGGGTTGACCACATGTTGCAGAGAGTCTAACATTTGGTACACAAGGAGTTTTGCAGGGACTGCAATGAACCATGTTATGCTTGATGAGGAGATCTGTAGCATACTTGGTTTGAGTGACAGTGAGGCCCTTGGTAGATCTCTAAATTTGTAAGCCAAGAAAATAACTCAGAGTGCCCATATCCTTGAGTTCAAGCACTTTGTTGAGATTGAGAATTAACTGAGTGATAAATGATGAATTGTTGCTTGTGAGTACAATATCATCAACATACAGTAAGAGGAATGCAATGACAGGGCCATCTTTGTAAGTGAACAAAGAGGAATCAGCTGAGGAGGGTTGGAAGCCCAGATTGAGCAGTTGAGTTATGAAACTCTCAAACCAGGCTCAAGGAGCCTACTTGAGTCCATAAATGGATTTTTGAAGCTTGCATACATGGTGAGGCAGGTTGGAAGCCACATAACCAGGAGGTTGCATCATGTACACCTCTTCTTTCAAAACCCCATGAAGGAATGCATTCTTTGCATCAAGCTGTCGAAGAGGCCAATTGTAAGTCACTGCAAGAGCAAGGATAAGTCTAACAGTTAGAGGTTTGACAACTGGACTAAAAGTCTCTTCAAAATCTATCCCATACTGTTGGTGGAAGCCTTTTGCTACTAGTCTTGCCTTGTAATGAGAAATGGAACCATCACTGTTTCTTTTGAGCTTGAAAACCCAATTGTATCCAACAATGTTTTTGCCAATGGGTGGAGGTACCAGGGATCAAGTATGCTGTCTTTGGAGAGCTGAGAACTCTTCATCCATGGCAGTGCACCATTGGGGATATTTGGAGGCAATTTGGTAGGTGGGTGGTTTTGTGTGATTATAGTCAGTGGTGATGGTATGGAACAATTTGGGTTTTGAAAATGTCATGCTTGGAACGGGTATGCATGGGATGACTGTTAAGTATGGCAGGAATGATAGAAAATGGTGGAGGATGAGAACCTAAGAGAGGTGGTTCTATAGTTTGTGCAAATGTGGTGGAAGTAATGAGAGAACTTGAGGTAGGCTCAATTGAAGGAGGTGATGTCAAGGCTATATTGGGCAGTATGGGAGAGACAAGGCTTGTGTAATGGCTTGTGTAATGTCAATGGGAGAACAAGATGCATGAGGAAGAGGTGCAGGAGTACAAGTATGCATCATGACCAGTAACCAAGGTAGAGAGTCAAATTAAGAGGTGACTGGTTCTGGTGGAACAACTGAATTGGAATGCAGAGAGAGATGATGCAGAAACTCAATTTCATTGAAAAGAACATGTCTAGATATATAGGTTCTATGAGTGACAGGGTCTAGGAAAATATAGCCTTTAGTATGAGCAGGGTAACCCAGAAAAATGCAAGGAGTAGTTCTAGGTTGGAGTTTGTGATGATTATATGGTCTGAGATAGGGAAAACACAAGCAACCAAAGGTTTTGAGATGGGTTAAATCTGGGGTTTTGTGAAAGAGCTTTTCCCAAGGAGATTTGTGTGAGAGTTTAGGTGTTGGCAGTCTATTTATAAGATGTATGGCAGTGGTGACTGCATAAGACCATTAGGTAATAGTTAGGCTAGCATAAGATAGAAATGTGAGAGCACTCTCAATGATGTGTCTATGTTTTCTTTCAACAATGCCATTCTGTTGAAGGGTATGAGGACAGGAAAACTTATGTGTAATGCCATGAGTGGAACAAAATTCAGTGAAGGAATTTGAAGTATATTCTCCACCACAATCAATTCTAAGGAACTTAATTTGTTTAGAGAGTTGATTTTCAACAGTTGCTTTGAAATGCTTAAAAGTATTGAGCACTTCATATTTGGATTTTAAAAGGAATAACCAACTGAATCTAGAGAAGTTATCAACAAACAAAAGGTAATATCTATATCCATTACATGAATTGACAGGTGCAGGACCCCATTCATCATTGTGTACCAACTCTAAAGGTTGAGTACTTTGAAATTGAGAATGAGCAAATGGTAACTTGTGCATTTTACCTATGAGACAGTGTTTACAGTGATGTTGAACATGCTTATTGCTAGAAATACAAGAGGACAATGATGGCAAGGCTGAGACTAAGACTCTATCACTTGGATGTCCTAGCCTATGATGCCATAGTTGCCACTTATTTTTTGAGGACAGAAAAGCTGAAACTAAAAGGAGATGCATTGACAGATGGAGTGATAGATGGAGAAGAGAGAAGAGTATGAATGGGATATAGCCCATTTTTACTCAAACCCTTGTAGAGAACCTTTCCCGAAGGTAAATCCTGAATAAAGAACTTGTTAGAGTCAAAGTAACATGAACAGAATTTATGCACAGAGAGTAGATCAGATGAAATTCTAGATGAATGCAATAGATTTTGGAGTCTAAAGTTATTTAGTTTAGTGCATCACTAAGCATTTCCAATATTGTTGATGGGAATTGACTAACCATTGCCCACTGACACTTGTTCTGTGCCCTTGTATGGTGCTTGAACCTACAGGTTGTTCAAATTGGCAGTAAGGTGATCTGTAGCCCCAATATCAGTGAGCCAAGTATCTCCACCTTGAGAACAATTAGAGGTTGAAGCCATTGCTGCTAACTTGGCAGGGGGATGCCTGCACTGGTAT
Organism: Fagus crenata; assembly: GCA_014362285.1. NCBI lineage: Eukaryota > Viridiplantae > Streptophyta > Magnoliopsida > Fagales > Fagaceae > Fagus > Fagus crenata. Next base: position 3,311 of record BKZX01025797.1, on the reverse strand, counting down.
GCAAAGTCCATTCGATGGTAACAATCAAGAGCTTGATGACCAAGTTTACCACAAATTTGGCATTGAGACCTGGATCATTCAGATTTCTATGGAAACTAAGAGTTTCCTTGATTTAACTGTGAGTACTGATTCTGAGAGTACTGGTTGGAGTTATTGAATCTACCTCCTCGACCTCTTTGAGAGTTATTTCTGCCTCTTCCTCTAGACTGAGAACTGTTCAAATAGAACGAGGATTGGGAGTTGGAGTTTCTGTTGTTTGGTGCAGAGGCAAACATTGCCATAGAATGCAAGTCTTTACCAGAATCAAAAATTTCTGAGATAAAATGTTCTTCTATTTGAAGCAGCACCATGATCCCTTCAAAGGTCACTAGTTCATTTCTGGTTCTGATAGTAGAACAGAAAAGGCTATATTCTCTAGGAAGCCCTTTGAGAATAATATGAAGAAGCTCCTCATTGTCAATTAGAGTACCAACTTCAATGAGTTTGTCTCTGGTGTTCTTAACTTTCTGCAAGTATGACCTTATAGACTCATTGCCTTTCTTAAGATTATGCAATTCAACCTTAAGATTCAGAACATTGGCTCTTGAGGTTGAAGTGAACCTGTGTTCAAGAGTCTTCCACACTCCTTGAGCAGAGTTGTGACCAACCACCATTGATAGAACTGAAGGAGACAGTGTTGAATTGATCAAGGTTAAGAGAGCTTGATCTCTGGTATTCCAGAGTTGAAATTCTAGATGCACAGTAGTGGTGAGATCTTCTTCTACATTTGTGAGAAATCGAGTTGGAGATGGCACAGTACCATCGACAAAGTCGATCATGGAGTATGCCTTCAAGATTGAAGATAATTAATGCTTCCAAACTATGAAGTTTGTACTATCAAGCTTAACTGACATCAAGTTTTACATATTTGATAGAAGAAGAAGTGGAGCTTGCATTTAAGCAGTCAATGAAGAAAAACTGTGAGGTGTAGTGTGTGAGTTTGAGTTTGCATTAGAGGAAGCCATTAATGGCTCTGATACCATGAAAGATTCTAGGGAATATAGTAGATTGAAGGTGAAAAGTATGTAAAAGCTTGAATATTTCTTGCTTGAATAAATGATATGTATCACAGTGTTTATATAGATTACAAAGTGAAGGAAAGATAGGCTTAGATAGTTATCTCTAACTAACTACAGCCTAAACTATAAGGAGCACGTGGGCTTCTTTGACTAAAACCCAAACTATAAGGAGAGCACGTGGGCTTCTTTAACTAAACCCACTTCACGCATTGAGTCCATGAGTTCTACATGACTTTGGCCCGATTCCACATCATGCGGAGTACACGTGGGTGTGTAAATGAAGCTTCTAGAACACTCTGGAACTTGCACTTACAACCCACGCTCAGCTGCAATCGTTTGCTCCTTTGGTAGTTTGCATAAGCTACCGGTCGTTTACTTCATCAATGTCTCCATCGGATATGCGAGAACAGGAGGGGAGTTTTGCGGAATTGCCTTCCAATGGCCCTAAAGACAAGGTCAAGAGATGGAGGGCTGCTTTGACTGCCGCTGCAAGCTTGGCGGGCTCAGACTTGAAACCATTTTTGTAATCTGCTTTCTCTTTTCATTTATGGTTGCACTTGAAAATATAACCATGGGAGTTAAATTCCCTTTGCTATGCTAATTACATAGGAATTCATAATGAAAATATGAGGTTTTAAGAATTTGTGAAAGGTTAGTTGTTTACTCCCAAGTTTTAAATAGAAATGCCAATTTTTTAATAGGTTTTACCATATTTTTGGTCCTTAGAAAATTCAGGATGCTTTCCTATATGATCCTCGAAAATTTTTCGTGTCACTTTAGTCATATGTGGTCATCTTGACTTACCACTTTGATTTCTTTATACGAAAAATGATAATGTGTTTGACATTTTTTTTTCTTTAAAAAATATGCTAGACCTTAAAAATGTTTGATTATTTTGGTTATTTCCAAAAAAATATGAGGTCTAGCATGTGTGGTTTTTTTTTTTTTTTTTTTTTTAATGAAATTTCAAGTCACATGTTAGGTGGCTAAATAATTAGATATGGTAATTTAAACCCGCCTCACACATACCTAACACAACATAGCAAATGGGGTTGGGGGGCGAGGGTTAGCTATTTCCCCTGAGCGAGTTCAAGGCAAGGTCGGGTATTGGGGACCCCGCCCCCCCTTTACTCGGTTATATATATATAAAAAAAAAAAAAAAAAGTATTTTATAGTGTTTTTATTATTATTATAATATATAAAACAAATATATGTTCTTTAATATTTAAAGTTTGAATTGTTGGTGTATTTTAGTGTTATATTATTGAATTTATGTTTTTATGTTTTAAGATTTGAACTGGTTATTATTTTTAATTTTTGTATTGTTATGCTTTTGTTTGTTTGTTTTTTTTTTTTTAACACATGAATTGTTGTTTGATATGATTTTCTTTAATCTCTTTTGCTGTTACTTTGAACTTTGAAGTATGTTTATATCTTTTATTTTGTGTGATAATTTAAATAGTTTATGTCTGAAAAAGTTTTTGGTAAATTATACTGACACTTTTGAGGTATAGCAAAATTTGACCTGTTATATCTGATTTTTAAGAAATGACATTCCACCTCTAAAATGATCAAAACAAATGACACTTAACCACTTTTTTGAATTATTTTGAGACGTTGTGTCAATTAGTATGAATATAAAGGAATGTAATTTTCTTTTGTAAAAATTTAGTTTTCAACTTTTTTAACTAATTAATATATAATAATTCCAGTATATCAAGTTGTACACGCCCATTTTTTGGGCCCAAAATGGAAGGACCCTCAGCCCAAAAGACCCAGTAGAGCGGGCTCCTAACCCAAGCCAATAAATAAAGGAGCAGGATGGCATAACAACCCATATGAGAATCGGTTGTAGGCCACATTAATTGGAAATACAAAAAGCCTAAGTTGGTAGATCATCAAGAGCAGTTCACACGTGCCCTGGAGAGAGATTCTTGGGCTACACCACTTTTCTCTCCTCTTTTTCTCCCTATATATTTTCTCTCCAATCAAACAATAGAAAACTCTTATTTTCTCTCTACTTTTTTATTCTCTTATCTTTTACTTACTCTTTTCAATCCAAACAAATAGACCCTAAGTCTTTGAATTTAACTAAAATATTCCTTAGACTCTCTTTGGGGAAAGTAAATTTGAGTGTATATAAAGGGGAGAGAGGAAGTAAAAGTGGGTGAAAAACCAGTTGTGGGCCCCACCAAAATTGCAAAATCTCTTCCTTTCCCGCTTTCCTCCTGATTTGGGAGGAAAAAAAAAAAA
>BKZX01025794.1:2162-14412 GCA_014362285.1 Fagus crenata | reverse complement strand
ATCCACAAATCATTTCACCATCAGATAAAGCTACAAAAGCGAATGAAAAAAATAAAATATATAGAGAAAAAAGAAAGTCATCTAAAAAGGTTCAAGCAATGGTCTATTGGCTATATATTGTTGTTTTTGTAAGTTAAAGTACCAAAATAAAAATCCAACTTATATCAAATTTCAGGAACTAATAATATAATTTGGCAATTTTATTATTTCCATTCTACGTAGTTAATGAAAGTGAGATAGAATTACCAATTTGATAATTTTGCTAATGCTAAGGGTTTTTAATTTCAAATTAAAAGAATAAAGAATCAATTTGATTGGGATTAAAAGTTTAGGGATTCGTTGTTGCATTTTTCCCAAATATGTTTAGATAAATAAAAGTTGTTAATTTTATTTTAATGAATTAGGTCAAAGTTTCAAACCATACTTAAGAAAGTACAAGTTGCAAAGATTAATGTTTGGTTTGAATGAAATTGATGATTCATCCCAAAAAATAAATGAACAAATAAAGGTTGTAGCTCTTTTGCTGGAATGAAAAGGGTCATCACTTAAGCAATGGAATTAAGCCCATGTATTGGTTCCGAACTCTTTCATGTGGCCTGTGGGTCCCCTGAAGCTCCAAATAACTTTCCGTTGGAAGATTATGTAACTGCTTGTGTGAATCTTAAGTGGAGTTATAACGGCCAAAAATTAGAAGTTTGAGTCCACAAAAAGCAAAATTTTGGGATGAAGTAGATAATAAAAAAAAAAGAAAAAAAAAAAAGAATATTATGGTAATAGCGTGTTTAAGAAAGATAGTGATATTATTTTAATGGCATCTTAATAGTTAATACTTCAATAGTTGTGAAAAAAGATTGTGAACATTTTCATATTTTTAGCATTACTCTAATTATAAATGTCATCTCCTAAATATTTAAAAACAAAAAGTCATGTCCTTGTAATGAATTTGAAAGGTATAGACATGGTATAATTCCATCCGTTAAAATTTCAGAAGAATCAAAAGCACTAGAAATTTTTTAAAGCTATATATCTATAATCTATAATCTATAATCTATATATAAATTAAAGCGGAGGATAATGCCAATTTTCTACCACTTGGCATATTTTAAGTTTTTAGTGTTTGACATGTGGCAAAATGATGTGGACTTACAACACTACATGGCAAGCAATGATTTGTACATATCAATTTTACCACCACGTATTTTTCACGTATCAATAATAAATAAGCATTATTAATAAATCAATAATAAATTAGTCTTATTCATAAATTCCAAAATCAATATTTCCTTAAATGTCCATTATCAGCTCTTTCAATGCTCCATTAATATCTGGAATTTTTTTTTTTCCATTTTTTTTTACACAGTTGCCATAACATTTCTCACTTTTAAAATGATCACACCACATTTATGTTAATCATTTATAAATTTCCAAATAAATGTGCTCCATGAAATGTTAAATTAGATTTTTTACCATTATTTTGTGTTACACTATTTTACTTGATTGATATTATTTTTTTCATTAAAAGAAATAACCCGTCACTCCCATTATGTTAATTGTGTATACACTTTTAGCTAAACAGAGAAAAAGAAAAGAAAAAGAAAAAAGCTTCTAGATAACTCCAAAACGACGTCGTTTTGGAAAATCTCTATTATTTCCAAAACGGCATCGTTTTGGTTGTTTCACATTAGCAAAAAAAAGGCCGATTACATTCTTCTTTAGTTTAACGCTTCATCTTTTCGGCTTCCCCCATTCCTATGGCTCTCTCTCCCCCTTCTTTTTGCTTCAATCTCTCTCTCTCTCTCTCACACACATTGTTTGCTGGGAGCAACCCAAGGTCAGTTTTTGCTCTCTTTTTTTCCCCCGGTTTTATTTATTTATTTATTTATTTTTACAAGGGATTTGTGATTATTTGTGGCTAATCTGTTTTTAATAGGTGCATTTGGGTGTGCATTTGGTGTTCATGTGTGATTGGGATTTTTCCTTTAATGCTTTGTTTCACAACTTCTTTTCTTGATTCAATATTCCAATTGAATATTTACTTATTTCGTATTTTCAGCATTATTTTGTTTTACAAATCCATACTTTAATATACTTTGCTTTAATTTAGTGATTAAATTCATAAACATTGAAGAATTGTTTTGACATTTGCAAGAAATAATGAGGTACCCATTCTCTCTATCTCTGTGCATTTGGGGATTTTTAATTTCATACAAAAAATTAGGACTCTATTTTCACAATTCTTAACAATGATATTGTCTATTGTCTGAAAGTTCTACCTAAAAGAAAGAAAGAAAAAAAACCCCAATCACACATTGGATTTTATCTTTTCAATTCTTAGCAGTGATATTGGATTGTACCTCAAGGTTCAGAAAGGTGATGGTTAGAGATTTTAAGGGTCCCATTAAAAGGATTTTTCCTACACTTTCTCTTAACTATTGTGGAATTTAAAGGTAGTTGTAGTGTCCGAAACTTAGAATGCTTATTGGTTTAACTTTTTTAGCAAGCAATTACAACTGAGAATCTTTTATTTGTGTTTTTTTTTTTTTTCTTTTGTTATCTAATAATATCATAATTATGTCAAATTTTATTGGCAAATCTGGTTTAAGATTGACAAACTAATTGCTTTGGTACTTTCATCCTAGAAGTCTCAGTATATTTTTTGCTGAACTTTGTTAATGTTTATTTTTTTTATAAATTGAATTAAGTGAATGAAATGTTTTTTCTGTTGTTGATTTTGAGTATTGTGATGGTTGAAGATCCATATCATACTTCTTTCTTCATAGCTAGAGCAATAGGCTCGAGTGTTGGCAGCACTCAACTGGGAGAAAAAGCTGTTGAGATCATACATTCAAGTATGTTTAAATTTTAGTATTCCTCTATATATCAATCCTTTTATTTAGTTGGGTCTGATTTGCTAATTCTCACTGATTTTTGTGGTTTGAACAGAGACTCATTAAAGGAAAAATCTGATGACAACATTTTATTAATACTCATTATTCATATTATGGATGCTTTAGCAAACTATGGTAATGCACATTGTGTTTAGATGAAATGGATATCAATCATTTTCCAGGTTTGTCATGTCTCTTATAAATTCTTTTCTTTATATTTTCTTTCATTATATTAATGTTTTTGAACAAAAGGTCAATCTTGGGTATGTGCTTTTTCCATTCAAATTAAGATTGATATGAATTGTTTTTCTCTTTTAAAAATGCACTCATCTCTCTGATGTGCAAGGGTTAGGCAATTTCTGCCAATGAGCCCTTCCTCCTCTCATACAAAGGAACAATGCGTAGTCAATTTCCTCAGGTGAGTATAATAGTAATTTATACTTACACTATTGCATATCCTAGGTCTAATAGAAATTCTGTCACATATAACAAGTTTATTGTTGATTCATTTTATTATTAGACTTTGTCTTTTCTTAAAAATTAACAATGGATTTGATATTGATAGGTTGCTACCTCAGTAAGACACTGAATCGTAGCTTTCATATGGATGTAAATTGATGGATTAAAACTTAAATAATTGTTGATGCATTTGCATCACTTAGATTGAAGGTTCATGGGGGCAAATGATCGATCTGTCATCTGTGTGTGGCTACATTTTCCAGGTATGACTTCTTGGGATGTATTTAGTAAATTCTTGAGAAAACAAGGCATAGTGACAGTTTCAGGTAGAGGATTTAGTCCACATTGCTAAGGATATATTAGTCATTGCAATTTGATGTGCCGTGCTAGGGTGTTCCATTAGAGTCACTAAGTTCAAACTAATGTTTCCCCATTGACAGAAAATGCACAGACTGCATGTGGTTTTTTCCTGTTTCATTTCACTAGGCCATGTAATTGGGTTGAAATGCATAGGGCTTTAATGTTAACAATCTAACTAGGAGTTTTGCTTCTTCTTTTTCCCAGTTAAGCTACGTGGTTGAGCTACTGTTTGATAGCAGATCACCAGTTCCGTGAAATTAAATAATTTACATATTTTCTCAAGACGCTTTTTATTTTATTTATCAAAAGTTTTATATGATTTGGTGTTTTCTAAAATATGGTTTTTTTTTTTTTATAAGTGTTTTCTAAAATATGGTAAGAAAGGATTTTTTTTTTTTGGCTTTAGATATATTACTTTTGAAGATATTAATAAATCAATAAGTTAATTATCTTGACATCTTCATGATTAAGTAAGGATGTTCATTAGTTGGAATTATTATCTATAAGAATTGCTCAGAAGTGTTGAAATTGTTTTCTTCAGTAGATAGTATAACTGGAAATATTTCCTTGCATCAATATAAATTTTTATAATTTTCTTATATGTGACAACCTTAATGGTTCCTAAGCAACAATTCTTTGTAATAGGTTATAAATGTACATCTAAATCTGTCTTTCTCTTAAAGGAATACTTTCTTGCAAATTTTCTGAATGATAATTGTTAATGGCCTTTGTATAACAGGATTGATTTGAATTTTTAATATATTTTGATTAAAACTAATTTTTAAACTATAAGTATAGCCTAGATCTATAACTTCAAAGGGGAATTGGCAACATTATGTCAGAATGCATATGGTGTGCTTACTAAACTTCAATATTTATGTACTGCATTATTTAGAAAGTATTGCGTGTTCACCATTTCTGTACTACACATTTTACTTGCCCTTGGAGATCTATTCTTATTATGGCTTATTAGCTTATTTTTATTTATAAATATGAATATATTTTCCATAGATAGAGCCAGTTCTTTTCTTTAAACCTAGCTCAAGTCAATTTAAGCTGGACATTAAATCTTAAGAATAGTGTCATTATGATATGTTTATTACATATGTTATGGTTGCCTTTACTTGAGGAATAAAAAAATTATATACTAATGTTTTGGTGTTGTATTTAGTACATTAAATTATTTATTATTCAATGAAATTGCCAAAATATTTTCTAACTCGAGTTTAACTTATCAAAAAAAAAAAAAACCACTTCATAGTTTCTCTAACAAAGTTTTTTTTTTGTGTGGTATTTGTTTATATTGCAAAAATAATTTATACTATATAGTTTCTTTTTGCTTTTTTCTTTTGTTGATTAGTATAGCTATGTTGTTAAAAATAGATTGGCTGCCAGAATTTAGCATTCATGTTTTGGCTATGTTGATGATAGGTTTTTGTCCTGGCAAGCATTAGCTACAATGGATGAAAGGTAGTTTTTGAAGCAACAAGGCTATAGATGTCAGTTAGCATGGTACACAAATCAACGTTGGCGGAAGTTTGGCAAATGACATCTCAAGCAACAAAATTTTCTTCTCATTTTTTTTTTTTTTTTAGCTATGTCTCGACTCTTGATTGTTGACTTTATCTTTTGTTCTTTGTAATTGTTCTCTATTTTGATGTACTAAAAACAATTTATCATTTGTTTTTTGTCCACCTCTTTTATTAAGTTTTTTTCCTTTTGATAACCAATGACAAATTTCTCAATTGAAGTGGATATTTATAAGGTTTTTTTTTTTTACAATTTAAAATAATTCAAACAAATATTTTTTTATGAAGTACCCTGCACAAGTGCGGGTTATTGTCTAGTATAAACTAAAAGGTGAAGCTGAGAGAAAGTTTTTAAGCTTCCTCAAAACCTGCCACATCAGACTTGCTCATCCCTTATAAATTCATATCATCATTTCTCTCTCCTCATTTTTTTCTCTCTCTTTCTATCCTCATCATCACCCTTTAATTCACCGTACCGTAACTGCTCCCCCTTCCTCTTCCTACTTCTTCAACTTCTTCCCTTCCAGTCACAACCCTTCCTCTACCGATCGTTCAGTTCCCAAACCCTTTCTCTCCCTTATCACTCTTCTTCAATGGTTTGACCTTTGCTATCCTTCCCTGCCGTTACCCCATTGGTCTTTATCTATTTATGTTCTCCCTCACTCTACCATTCCCTCTCCAAGCAGTGGCAGAGCTATGAGTGAAAATTAGCACAGCCTAATTCCAAGCACAAAGCCATAAACCCATTCCAAAATTTAGCCCAATCCAAAACCCATTCCAAATTTCAATCCAAAACCCACCAATTCTCAACCTAACCCACACAAATCTTATCTAAATTCCCAATTTTTCATAAATAAAAACAAAGAAATTCACAAAAAATCTTTGCCCTCACCGTTCGTGACCAAAATCTTAAGTCCTGACCCAGCGGCGAGCTCGAAACGCCATTTGCATCTCTCCGTTGCCTCGAGGCTTGCGATGTCGCCTCACTACCACCAATCGCATTTCCGCTCACCAGTAGCTCCGCCCCGATATGTGTCTCTAACTCTCACTGACTCTCTTTCTCTCTTTGACTCTTTCAGTTTCTCAGATCTTATTCTTTTTCAGTTGCTCACTCTTTCTCTCTCTCTCTTAGTCTCTTTCTCTGGTGTTGTGCTTGACTGATTTCTTCAATTTGTGATTGTGAATGACAGAAATGAGGTTGGTTTTTGTCGTGGCTTAGTTTATTTGATTATATGGAATTGATTTGTGGTGTTGGTTAACCGTGATTGTGATTAGTGGTAGTGGGCAGTGGGCCTATGGCTGGCTTGGTTCATGACTATGTGCATTATTTGTTCTATTATTTAGGTGCATTATTTGTTCTTTTTGCTTAGCTTTATTTGCATTACATGTTTATTTATTTATTTATTTTTTTGTTTTGGGGGTAAGGTTCATAATGTTTGGAGGTAATTTGCTAAAAAATAATTTTTAATAATTGTTATTCAAATTGTTAGTATATTGAATTTTTTTTTTAGCAAAATAGCATTTTTCTATTTAAACGTTGAAAATGTGTATCAAAATCATGATTCCAATCTACTTGTATCTGTTGAGACGTCCTTTTTTTTCCTTCTTTTTTTGAGGTTCCACGTTGAAATCGTAAGTCTTAAAATCGATTTTAGAAAAGAAAAAAAAAAAAATGTTATTCTCCCACAATTTCAAATAACACATATAGATTTTTTAAATTACAAAATCTATAATATACGATTTCAATTATGTTCCATTAAAAATAACTAAATCAACTTTTTCGCCCATCGCGCGGGTTCACGACTAGTATTTATAAATGCTGAATAAAATTTAAAGCTAATTATATATGAAAACAACTTCTTTTAATATACTCTTACAAAATGCTCAATGCGAATATGAAATAGTAACATCTTACCTGACAAAGCTTGAACCAAATTGCATGGATACATTTTTTATTTTGCTCTTGTTATGAAAGCGTAAAAAGAAAAGACTGGATTTATTCCGAGCTGTATTCCTCCTCATAAGAACCATTAGTGCCTTTGGACCCCATTCCTATTTGCTCGGATTCAACGATATTTTCCCACCCAAAGGTACAACTGAGGGAAAATCCTGAAAAGAATGTCATCAACATGTTTGTAATACTGTATCCTCCACCTCTTCCAAAACATAAGGGGCCCAATGATCAGCCAAAAGCCAAAAACAAATCCCAATTCTGCACTGAGGTAATTCCAGTTAATCAAAAGCCCAGATTTGGAGTGAATATCTTCAAATGTTCGAGGTGGTGACCTTGGCTCTGCAGATGTGCATTCATTCTTCAAAGGACACCCATATAATCCTTTGTTCCCTTCATAGGAAGCTTCCGAAAATGTAGCAAATTGCTTGATGAATGGAATCGGCCCAACCAATTGATTAAACGAGAGGTTTAGGACTGATAGGAAAATAAGACCATCTGCAAGTTGAACAGGGATTTTCCCTGTAAGCTTGTTGCTTGATAGATCTAGTGACTCAAGTTGACTCAATTTTCCCAGAGATGGTGGGATTCGATCTGTGAAAGCATTGTGCGACAAATTGAGGATATACAACGATTTGAGTAGTCCTATATCTTCTGGAATTGGCCCGTCAAGATTGTTGCATGAAAGGTCAATTGAAGTGAAATGGTCCCAAATCTTCCCCAACTCGGTATAGAGACCTTTGTTGGTAACTGTTATTGCATCTAGATATCCACTTATGTAGGGAAATTCAACTGGAGATATAGTATGATATTGGAGGTAATTGAATTCTGATTGGGTCTTATTATCAGCCACCATTGCCTTTGAGCTAGCGAAGGATTTTAATGATAGCTTACCACTGAAGTTGTTTGAAGCTAGATCTACAATCTGAAGCATCGGCCAAGTAACATTTTTCCTTCCACAACCAACAGACCCGTAAAATTTGTTTGATCGCAAGATAAGGATACGCAAAGTGGATATGTTCTTCAAGTAACATGGGAAGGCATCTTGTATCTGGTTGTTCCCAATGTCCAATACCTCCAAAGATCTGCAATTGGACAGAGACTTTGGTACCACTCCTTCTAGTAGGTTTCCATTGAGATTTAGAGCTGTTAAAGAACAACTCGTTGGAAATGTATCATATATTTTGCCAATGAGATTGTTTCTGTTTAGCTTTAGAACCAATATGGAACTCAGTGGAAAGAGGCATTGTGGAATTGTGCCACTCAAGGAATTATTAGATAGATCAAGATATCTAAGATATGTAGTATTGCATATTGATTCAGGGATAGGCCCATGGAATTTATTGCTTGAAAGAGATAAGAAAACGGTGTCACTTACGTAGGAAGCTGGTATAACAGAGCTGAAATTATTCCATGACAAGTCCAGATAAAGAATAGATTGTAGGGAAGTTGGGAGTTGCCCCTGTAGTTGGTTGGAGCGAAGGTCTAGGATTTGTAATGCACGAGGAGGATTGAGTAAAGATCCTTCCAGATTGTTATAAGAGAGATTTAGGAGACCAAGTTGAGTAAGATTCCAAATCCAGTTTGGTATCTCTCCATGAATTTGGTTATCTGAAAGGTCTAGAGCAAGTATACTGGCTAGGCTTCTCAAGAAACCAGGAAATGTTTTCAACTTGCAAGAAGCCAAACTTAATGTTTCAATTTCAGGAAAGGATGATAACGAAGAATTAGCTCCACTATATTCAATCAACAAGTTGTTATTCGAAAGATCAAGAGTTGAAAGATTTCTCAACTGTTGAATGGCATTAGGATGTAAGGAGCCACTAAAGTTGTTTGAAGAAAGTACGAGATCTTCAAGACCTCGGAGTTCAAAGAGAGACATGTTTATTGGCCCTTCCAAGAAGTTGTTACTCAAATCAAGGTGGTACAGTTGGAAAGAAGAAACATTTGAAAATTCATGGATTTGACCAGAAAATCGGTTGTTGGAAAGATCCAATTTTTGCAATAATGGAAGGGAAAAAAGGGACATTGGAATACTTCCTACTAGTAAATTGGAAGACAAATCAAGGGACACTAGACTCTGAAGCTCTTTCCAGTGAATGAAAGTAATCTGACCTGTGAAACTATTATCAGAAAGATATATCTCGGTCAGATTCTTTGCCATGTTGAATGATGGAATTGGTCCAGTGAAGCTGTTTGATGATATGTACAAAGAAACCAATTGAGTAAGATTTGCCATAGAGTCTGGGATTGATCCACTGAAATTGCAACCTGAAAGATCTATTTCGGACAACCTTTTAAGATTACCAATAGAATCTGGCAGTGACCCTGAAAAATCTGTATAGCTAAGCCTCAGTAACTGAAGAGAACCATTTGGATGAAATTCTGGCAAAGAACCTTGAAGCAGTTCATTTAATGACAAGTCAAGCGTCTGCAATGTTGGAACTCGGAAGATTTGTTTTGGAAATTTCCCGTTTAATCCACAAGAACGGAGACACAAGGATGTCAAATTTGTGAAATCTGCAAAAAAATCTGGAACTGGAGCAGACAAATTGTTAGAGTTGAGACGAATAATTGAGAGAGACTGCAGCTTCTGCAAGGAAGAATGAAGAGGCCCTGAAAGATAACACCCTGACATGCTCAACACCCTAAGATTTGGCAGTGAAGATGATAAGGCCTGACACCACTCATTCCCTTGCGCTGATATATTTACATAATCGAGATAAAGTTCCTCAAGCTCCGAAAGATTCTGAACTAGCGCAGCTAAATCTGGGTTCTCAAGGAAGAAAGAGGAGTAAGACAAATCCAGAGTAACCAACCTTGTGAGACGTGAAATCTCAATGGGAATCTGCCCTCCAAAAAAGCCAAGTGATAGGTTTAAATAACTCAAATTCGTTAGATTGCCAAACTCCGGTGGAATATGAGAAAAGTCGAAGAATTGTAAGTTGTCAGCCAAACTCAGGCTTTGGAGATACTGGAGACGGAAAAGGCTACTTGAATTGTGAAGTCCACCAGAGATTGATTCGCTGTCCAGGTTGACACCAACAACAAGTCCCACATCGCTGCAGGTTATACCTTCCCACGAACAGCAATCATCACTTCCTTTCCAGAGCACCAGTTTTGTGGAGCTAGCACTGTCGAATATGAGGCTGTTCTTCATTTCGATGAGCAAGTCTCGCTGATCATCAAGACATTGCCCAGACACCACAAAGGTACCAAAGCTGACGAAAAGTGTGCAAATGGGTAACAAGAAGAGCCATGAAAAGAACGGAATTTTCATTGTTGGTTGTAAGAAGAAACACTCGTACAATCAAGAATCAAAGTGGTAATGAAATTAATCGTTGGTTGTGGAGGGTAATAAAGACCCATGAACATGGCCTTTTTGACGCGTGGGTCAAGTCTTGGTGGACCAAAAACGACTCGGGTTAGGCACGAGAGTTCAACAGAGTGTAGAATGGGAGGTAGAAGAATAAAGCATGCTTCTAATGGAGTAATGATTATTTGAGAAATAATTGGACATAGCGTAGACAATGGAGTTGTATTTTTTTTTTTTCCCTAATCAACAAGGTATAAATAGGATAAGGAAGCCAAAACGCACTTTCCCAAGAAAAATCATCTCATGAAAGACAAAAAAGGAAAAAGAAAAAGAGAAAGAGGAATGGGGAAGGCAAGGGGAGCCGGGGAAAAGCCAACCTGGTCTGCCACCGCAACTTGATGAATGCATTTTTTGTTTTTTTCAAACATACATGCATGCTTGTAACGTGAGAATCCATCCTTCTTCCAGATTATGGAGAGACTCCATCCTTGTCAAAAATGTGTCAAGAGGAACGCAGAGTGTATATAGTATGATAGTAGAGAATCTACACGTATTCATTACTAACAATCTTGACAATATAAATACTTTATTTTGTAGTTAAAATTATATATAATTTTTAATAGTACAATGTTGGTGAATATAATCTTTATAAGTTTATAAAATTGTTTTATCTCATTAACTCAAATAATATAACTTCAACTATAATTTCACTATTAACTATTAGCATATGTTTGTAAATGGATAAAAAAAAATTAATCTTTTTTTTATTTTTTTATTTTTATGAATAAAACAGAACTTTATTGAAAACCAAAACAATGGAAACCTTTTACACTTAAACGAGTAGGAAGAGAACCATAGTAATTACATAACAAAGTCCAATTTCCTATAATAAGGGCAGCAAAAATGACATACATCATGGCCCAAGGCCCTACTACAACTAGGCCGGGAGAAAAAAAAAATGTTAATCTTGATATTTACTATATACGAAAAAAGAATATGTTAATAAAATAGCTCATGATCGAGCTCAAACTTGTTTAATTAACAAAATAAATCAAGTTTGAATATATAATCTAGTTTGATGTTGAGCTTGACTCATGTTTAAAATTATAAGATCCAATCTTGAATTATTAATACTAGATTCAATTCGACTTGTTTAGAATCCTATCAATAGAGAACCATACCAGAATTAAAACATGAATTCATATATATTTGATGGGTAAGAGAATTGTGTGACTCTAATGTCATGGCATGGGTAGAAATAAATGTCCATAGAAATCTCATTTCTTTATGCAAACGCATGGTCATCAATATACAGCCAAATGTTTGCTGCTTAATTTGAAATTGTCACGCCTCAAACCCAAGGTGGGAGTTCAGCATGTCACAACAACCGCACACCCAACATTACTTATCTTACATGTGAGTGCAAGGTCTTAACAAAGTTTTAAACCTTTGACTAATCCTTCATAATTTAGAAATTGACAGTTCAAAATATATAGTCTCCAATGAATTAACAGCTAAAGGAATCTTTAAAAATTACAACTGATATAAATTCCTCGAATATAAAATAAATCTTCTAATAGCCACATAATAATGTGTCTTACATTCAATAAAGTCAAATCCTAATTTCCTCTCACACGCACCACCTTAATGAGAGCCCTAAGATTTGCTACTCCTCAAAATCTGAAATTGGGGAAGAAGAGGGGGGGGGGGGGGGCTGAGTTGGGAGGCTCAGTAAATAATCATAATT
>BKZX01025790.1:1552-20905 GCA_014362285.1 Fagus crenata | reverse complement strand
CCGCTTTTACTCTTTCAATTATAAAAATGAGTTATTTGTAATTTTGGTATTGTTTTAGTAATTCTGTGTCACATTCTTCCTAAAGGAGGGTCTCTCTTTTCTACACATGCAGATTTTGTGTTTTTATGATTTATCCACTTATGTTATGAATTTGATGGCCCTTCAGTTTCTTAAAAGTAGCAAATTATTCTAGTTTGGTTATGTTCACAAAAGAAGGATGAATAGAAGGGGAAGGTGAGATGACGGTCAAACCACAATTTGGTCCCCTTCATCACACTTTCCTCTTTGTACCTCCCTAAATTTCCCTCTAATCCGTCCAACTTTGGACAATTCTAATTGGAATTGGTTCTCCCCTGGAGATTGTTTCTCTTCCTCTTCTCCATCCACTTTTCTTTGTAATCAAAGGGATTTGTCTCTCTCCCTTCTCCATCCTTCATTTTCATCCTTCCCACCCAAACATAGTATTATGAACATGATCAAGCCAATTGTTTCAAACTAAAATAACACTTCTTCCATCAAGTCTGTTGAATATGGAAAATGAGATAAATCATCATGGGTCAAATCTTCTTGATCTTGCAGTTTTATACTTTTAATTTTGTTTAGCCATGGAATTAAGTTATTGGGCTAACCAATTCGAAAGACTTGTTAGTTTACATATTATTATTCTATTAAAATTATTAGAATTTGGAGCTGGACTTTTGATTGCCGAGTTGAACTAAGTAACTATGAATTGAGTTTATTGAGCAAACCAATAAGAAAAGACATGAATGATTGAATGAGTTTCGCATATAACTTGATGAGAGGAATTTAGGAGGCCAAAACGATGATGTTTGGTGTGAGATTTTAGATTTCCTTGCCTTTGCAATGCACTTCATGGTTGGTCTCTTAGCCCCTTTACACACTTGAACATGGTTGTTGATCAAGCTTTCCTTGGGGAAGGTGATTTTCTCTCTCTTTCTTCACATTCCTCACATACCATATTACCATTAGCAATTAAAACAAAAATGAAAAAACACAATCTTGGTCCATTAGAATTACACAACAAATTAATACGAACAGTACACAACTGAGAGATTTATTAAAAATTCAAGCTTCAAATCCATAATACAACAAAAAGAGACACACATACATGTAAATGTAATCATCAAAACGCAAGCCTATGCGAGCTTGAAACCGGGCAACTTATGACAATGGACCACAACAAAACAGTAGCAAGTGTCAATGCAAGCTTCAATGAAGTTAAACCATTCCCTACGCCAGTAAGGATTTATGTAAAGAACTGCAACAATTCCCAACAACATTGTTATGTAAGCCACCACAAAGCTTATGTAGAAGACATCCATGTCCATGAAACTACCACTTTCTTCCCCCTCATGATCCGTTGGCATTGTAGACGGTGGTCCAATTTCGGTGCAACCATTATGCAATGGAAGTCCACAAAGGAGAGGGTTCCCCTCATAACTGCTTTCATCAAAAGTCCCGAACTAATTTTTTCTGTCTGGCGTTGAACCTGATAAGTTGTTGTGTGACACGTTGAAGACTGCAAAAAAGGTCAATTCAGTCAGTTGAGGGGAAATTTTATCATTCAAATTGTTGGAGGAAAGATCCAGACTTTCTATCTGCTTTAGATTTGAGAATGTTAAAGGGATTGGTCCGGATAGATTGTTGTGTGACAAGTTCAAGGCACGGATGTTGCTTATCCTTCCAATATCAGCCGGGATTTCACCTTCTAATCTATTGCATGAGAGGTCAATTCCAGACATGTCATTTAGGATGTCACCCATGTAGAAGTATGTACTCTTCTTTGTTGTGAACTCCACTTTTTCTTTGACATCTTTGACATCTTTGACACCCATACTTGTATATGATGGATCATATATATTATATTCTCCTTGATCTCGCATAATTGTTGACTTTGTCTTCAAGTATGCCCATCGACTCTCACCCAAATTAATTTCTGACAAGAAACCTACAAAAAACTGTTTTTTGGTGGATGCCGCAAAAGTAATGTTACTCAAGCAATGTAGTATTGGACCTGAAAATTTATTGTAGGAAAGATCCAAGATGGTTAATTTGTGCAAAAGGCATAATTGAATTGGTACCCTACCTCCTAAATAATTTGCTTTCAAGAGAAGAAATCTTAATGATGAGAGGCTACCGATCCAATTAGGAATGTTTCCAGTTAGGTGGTTATCTAGAAGATTTAGTGTAACTAGATCAGAGTTGTTTTGGAATGCACTTGGAATTGGACCGCTCAACAAATTTTTATTCAAATGAAAGAATCTTATGCTTGATGAATTGATGCAAGATGGAAAGGTCCGGCCAGACAGATTGTTCTCAGAAAGGTCAAGCAATGTAAGATAAACGAGTTTACATAACTCCATTGGAATAGGACCTTCAAGCTGATTTTTGGCCATAACAATTTTGTCTAAATATGACATGTTCCCCATCCATGTTGGAAGCATGCCTGACAAATGGTTATTACTAAAATCAATTGAATCAGCCCAATTTATTAGTGAGATGCTATTTGGGATCTTTCCTGAGAATTGATTGTTGTCCACATATAAATATGATAGCCGAGTCAGATTAAAATTGGTAGGAAATATTTGGCCACTGAAATTATTATATGACAATTTGAGAAAATCTAAGGAGTAACAGCCCATTGTGAAATTTACTGGTATTTTTCCTGATAAATGATTCTTAGACATGTCTAGAACCTTTAAGGAAATCAAATTTCCAAAGGAAGAAGGAATACTACCTTGAAATTCATTTTTAGACATGTTTAAATAATCTAAATTTGGAAAAACTAAACCAAAGTTTGTGGGAATTGGACCTTGTAAGTAATTATCCGAAATATCTATGAATGTAACGCTGGAACGAAGATCATATGGCACCGTGAGAGGCCCCGTGAAATAGTTATTCTTTAAAACAAGACGCTCCAATCTTGTATTGTTCTCTAGCAACCAATTGGGGAACTTCCCAACCAGATTGTTGTGGGGGAGATCAATTACTCGCAAATTATATTGGTATTGAAGAAATCTGGGAGTTGTTCTATTGAGTCCATTAAATGAACCATTAAATAGACTGAGGAATTTTAATTGGAAGGTTGGAATCGAACTATGAGTGTTAGGTTCAAAATCTATTGCATTGTTATCGGTTAATAGAACTTTAAGATTTGAGAGGTTGGAAAACAAAGAGAATCTGATAGGGTTCAGGAAGTTATTATCTGACAAAGAAAGGTACTCAAGTGATGTCAAACTAGATAAATGGGGGAGGTCATTGAAGTGATTGTGAGAGAGATCCAATAGGTAAAGTGATGTCAAATTTGCCATACAGGAAGGTAGTATCCCTTCAAAATTATTGCCACTGAGGTCAATCTCTTTGAGTTTCCGAAGTTCACACCAGTCTGTAGAATGAGATAATTAAGAAAATTAGTGATTAGATTATACTAATACAGTGATCCTAAGTAATATCATTGTGAAAGCAGCCTACCTTGGGCAAGTAAGCTCCCATTAAGTCCACAATTTCGCATTGTCAACACATTAAGAGAAGTCATAACTCCAACTTTATGAAGGATGCTTTTATCAATGGATGAATAATCCAGATACAACTGCTTTAGCTTGTTTAGTGTGCCCAACTCTAAAACAACAATTAATTTTTTAGAGGCACGTAAATTAATAGAAAGTGATTAATATCATTTTATATAATGGACAAGTGATTGAAAATTATGAATTTGACACTTATTTTTACCATGAAATAAAGGGTATCTTTTGTCTCCTATTAATAGTACAAATTTAATTTTAATAGATGGCTTTTGGTGACAGGTAAAGTGCATTTAATAATGATGTTTTTTATACTAATATGAATATACTTCAACACTCAGGGCGAAATTATTGGATAGTCCAGAAATACATGTACTCCAATCAATTAGATAAAGACATGTCAATAATATTGCTGACATACACATTATTTGCCATGTAAGCATAGTAAAATAGGATTGAGATCGTGTGTAATGATTAAAACCATTGCACGACAGCAATTGTTTTCGTGTGAGCCGTTAGATTTAATCCATTGGTTTGAATGGTTGACACGTCATCAATTGAATTGTTTTTCATTGGCAGAGCTGCTCATAACCTCTGAAGAAGAAATAAATAATAGATCTAGCAAATAAATACAACTAATATTTTCTGAAGATTTGATGTTAAATCAAATGAATCTCAGCAAAATCCTTTCTATCTTCTTTCCATCGGTTTGAAAATTTTCAGGGGTAAATTGGCACTTTCGAGTTACTTGATGATGTGTCAGCCATTCAGACCAGTGGATTATATCAACGGTTCACATGAAAACAATTGCTGTCCTGCAATGGTTTAGCGATCTCAATCCAGTCAAACAAATCAATTTAACGTTGTTGGATTCCATCCATTAGCAATTTGAAAACTAAATCTAACCTATAGACAGGCTGTCAAATCTCAAAAGTACATCAAATTTCGAACCCCCTTTCAAGCTTTCACTCATGGAAATCATAGTGTGAGTGCTTAGGTTCTAAAGAGTGAGAAGTGTGCAGTGATTACTTAAGTGAGTGAATGTGTTGTATAAAAATGTATTTGTAAATGTTTAATATAAAGAGTTTTTAAACTCAACAGAGTATAAACTAACCTTTAGTAGTAAACGAGCCTTCCAAATTGTAAATGTTTAATATTATTTCTTCAACGATGGGAAGGCAGCCGATGACTCAAGAATTCGTGCACTAACGTTGGTCCAACTCAAGTCTAGGACTTGCAGCTTACTTAAGCTGTTCGAATCTATAGGGGCAAAATAAAATATCTCAAAATTGATATAATAATTCTATTTGACAGACCATATAAAAGAAGGATTTGATTTAAATCCATGAACGTATATTTTAACAACCTATTCATACCTTCTGTTGTCACCACGAAGTCATGGATCTTATTGGTACTCAAGTCGAGCTCTTCCAAGTTGCTAAATACCTTGAAATCTACATTTAAAAAAAAAAAAATCATAGAAAAAAAAAAGACTTTAGTTGCATAAATACTTTCATTCAAAAGAGTTATGTATGCCAATGCTTAAAATGAAACTAAGTTTAGTGTAATATTTTTGCAAGAAATTCAATGAACAATATTTATAAAAGTTTATTATAGCTAGCTTTTCTACAATATTTATAAATAAAAAATATTTATAAAACAACACCACCTAGAAAGATCATTGCTAGTTCATAACTGAGCATCCGTCTATGACGCCTTGAAATGTCAATGGTATAACTAACCTTTAGTAGTAAACGATCCTTCCAAATTGTTATGATGGATATCTAATATCTTCAACGATGGGAAGGCAGCCAATGACGCAAGAATTCGTGCACTAAATTTGTTCTGACTCAAGTCTAGGACTTGCAGTTTACTTGATTTGTTTGAATCTATAGGGCAAAATAAAATAAGTCAAAATCGATGTATTAATTTTATTTGACATAGCCTATAAAAGAATGATTTCATTTGAATCCATCAACATATATTTTTACAACCTATCATACCTTCTGTTGTCACCACGAAGTCATTGATCTCATTCCAACTCAAGTCAAGCTCCTCCAAGTTGCTAAATGCTTTGATTTCTACATTAAAATTAAAATCAAATAAAAAAACTCATAGAATTCTTTAGTTGATTTTGTCTAGATTATTTTAGTGTTGCATTTAGATTTGAGGATCTAAAAACAGATTTGAATATTTTTTATTTTTTATTTTTTAAATATAACTTGTTTGATAATAATTTAACAACACAAGATGAATTCAAATTTTGAAAAATTTGCTATAGTAAAAACACTTTTGTAATTAATTTGAAATTACATTTATGCCTAATTATTTCAAATCCACAATATGATAGGTCTTAAATTTATTCATGATTTTATTAATATTTTTTTAATACTGTTAATACTTTATTTCAACCGTCAAATTAAAAACTGAAATTGTTAGGTTTTAGATTGTTATCTCAGTTCCTGTGTAAAAAAAAAAAAAAAGAAGTTGTAAGGGTTTTATTTTAGTTAAACTTGGTTTGAAATAGGTCGAGTCGAGAAGTAAATCAAAGAAATTAAGCTTCCAAAGACTCGCTTTAGTGAAAGCATTCTTACTTGAGCGATGTTAGATAGAATGTTTGCTTGACCCTCAATCAAGCAAAACTTAAAGATGTATGTATTTTGCGAGACCATTGCCAAACACTAGCTCAAGCAAAGCGTGTGAATAGTTCCCCTGAATTTCTACACCACAGGTTTAACTTAGTTTTGGCTATATAAACCAATCCTTGCTACAGTGGATGGTGAGAGGCTACAATACAAGAGTAAATCTGAGAACCCAACCTCGTTGAGCCTAGAGAATTTCAAATGCCTCTCTTTGGTGTGTTTTTCTTTGTGGCACCATATCAGAATTTTAGCAACACAAGATGAATTTAATGATTTTTATTAATGAAAAACAAAATTTTACTTTTCATTCATCATTCAAAATAAAATTTGAAACTGATATTTGTCTCTTCATAATACTTCTATTTAAAATAACTAGGAAAAAAGTGAGATTTCAATTGCATAAATTTCAATATTGTTAGTAGGAATGAAAACCAAAAATTTCATGCTCAAGCGTGAAGCATTTACTTCCTTTGCAAATTAATAAGAATTTTACCCGTGAGGCTTACCTTGGATGTGGATTGATCCATTCAATTTGTTTACACTCAAATCTAGTTTTTTGAGCGAAGCAATTCCACTTAAAGATGACAGAATGCTGTTATTGAAATGATTATCACTCAAGTCAAGCTCCTCCAGCTTGGTCAAACCTGTAATTTAGATGCTTCAGTTAGTTTACATGCCCACAACTATACATATATTCCTGCAAAAGCAGTATAGAGTGAAACCTTACATACAACTAATTTCCCGTATGATTTTTTTCTTTTTTGAAAAGAAATAAGATAAATAGAATTTTGACAAGTACTATTCTTATTTCTTAAGATATAAACTAACCTTCATTTGGGACCCATCGAGGAATCCAATTATAAGTCAAATTAACCGAGGTACTCGAACTCTTTAAATCCACTGATTGATCAAACTTAAATTTATTCATGACTTTATTAATTGAAAAAAAAAAAAAAAAAAATCACTTTTCATACTTTATTTGAATCCTTAAACCAAAACCTAAAATCATAATCATTTTCTTCAACTACTTTAATTTAAAAGAGCTAAGGGATTAAAAAAAAGGGTGAGATTTTTTAATTTTAATTGTGAGACTTACCTCGGATGTGGCATGATCCATTCAAATTGTTGCCTTCCAAATTTAGTTTCTTGAGTGAAGCAACTCCACTCAAGGATAAGAGAATGTTGTTATTGAAATTATTGAAATCCAAGTCAAGCACCTCCAGCTTGCTCAATGCAGATAATCTTTCAAAACCTGCAATTTAGATGCTTCAGTTTGCATGTCCACAACTATATATATAGAATTTCCCGCAAAAGCTATAGTATAGACTATAGAGTGAAACCTTACATACAACTAATTAATTTCTCGTTTGGAATTGTTTTTTATTTTTATTTTTTTTAAATAAAAGTTAAATTGAATTTCGACAAATAGTACTACATACTATTCTTAAGATATAAACTAACCTTCATTTGGGACCCATCCAGGAATCCAATTATAACTCAAATCGAGGTACTGGAGCTCTTTAAAGGGAAGAAACAGAGAGGCGTTCAGGTAACAATGTTTCCGATAAGAGGTCGTATCATTAAGAGCAAGTTGGATTACACGCCCAGTAGTGATGTTGCACTTGACTCTTTCCCAATCACAGCAATCACTCTCTTTGTTGGCGGAATCCCAAGATTTAAAATATTTAGAATGTCCATGATCTGCATAGTTGATGATGGAAGCTTTGAGTTGCAAGAGAGCTATCCTCTCTTGCTCCCAACAACCAAAGCAGCCATTAATACCAAATTGAACCAACACTAACACCACCCACCACCAAAAACGTCCCAACTCCATTAATTCTTCTTTTAGTTTTAGATGAAAAAGAGCACCACCATCCTAGATATATACTGTGATCAAACGGCCTACATTAAAATATTAGAGTTGCTCTAATAATGCAAAGCGCGTTCCACATTATGTTATTACCATTGACTTACTCCTGTAATTTTGCAATTATTTGAGAAGACCTAAACTCAAGAGCAGGCAAAGACTTTGGGGTTAATTCGTAGGTAATACTTTCTTGGAAAATGTTTCATAGTGATGACTAGCCCATACCATTTATATTAGACTAAAGTCCACCTTTGGTCCCTAATTTAGGGGGTGTCTTCATTTTGAACCCCTAACTTCAAAAGATTTTATTTGGGTCCTATAAGTCTATTTAGTTGTTAAGTGAGTCTTTCTGTTCATCTCCGTTAGAGTTCCCTCCGTTAAGTGCCAACTAAGTACTCAATCATGTGTCCACGTCACAATTGTTTGCCACGTGGTTTTGCCATGTCAAATATATTATGTAAAAAATTATTAATAATAATAAAATGATTTTTTTTTATTAAATCAAATTTTATGTTCTTTCTCAAATCAATTTCATAAAAAAAATTGTAATTTTATTTTATTTTTTTAGTAATTTTTGGATTTTTTAATAAAAAAAATTATTTGATTAATTTTTAATTCAAAAATTATGAATTTAATTAAATAACAATAAAAAAATGATGACTTGAATGGGTTATGTACTTATGTGGCATTAACAGATCTTGGTAATAGAATTGGACGGAATGACTATTTTGAAAACTACTCAAATCTATGGGACCCAAATGAAAACTTTTGAAATTAGGGACCAAAATGAAAATAACCCCTAAGTTAGGGGACCAAAAGTAGACTATAGTCTTCATATTATGAGTTTTGCATTATTTGAGGAGACCTAGACTAAACAAAAGACCAAAGACTTGGCCTAAATAGTATTTAATTAAAATAATTTGCATTATTTGAGGAGACCTAGACTAAACAAAAGACCAAAAGTAGACTTTAATTTAGCCTTATAGACATAGTCAAAGGGAATAGCTGGAGATAAACCTCCCTGAAATCCTTGTAATCATCTGAATAGAGCATTAGTCTTTGATTGAGCCTTCCTCCTATTATGTCACATTGGATACACTTGACTGGTGGTTTTCCTGCACTTAAGTTATTCATCCCTCTTCCCTTCTGTTAATGCTTCTGCATTCTTCTTTTTCTTTATGATGAGGAACGTTTTGACCCCAAAATTTGGTGTATTACGATGCTAATTAAAGAGTATTATGAACATGATCAAGCCAATTGTTTCAAACTAAATAACACTTCTTCCATCAAGTCTTTTGAATATGGAAAATGAGATAAATCATCATGGGCCAAATCATCTTGATCTTGTAGTTTTGTACTTTTAATTTTGTTTAGCCATGGAATTAAGTTATCGGGCTAACCAATTCAAAAGACTTGTTAGTTTACATATTATTATTCTATTAAAATTATTAGAATTTGGAGCTGGGCTTTTGATTGCCGAGTTGAACTAACTAACTATGAATTAAGTTTATTGAGCTAACCAATAAGAAAGACATGAATGATTGAACGAGTTTCGCATATAACTTGATGAGAGAGGAATTTGGGAGGGAAAAACGACCATGTTTGGTGTGAGATTTTAGATTTCCTTGCCTTTGCCATGCACTTCATGGTTGGTCTCTTAGCCCCACTACACACTTGAACATGGTTGTTGAGCTTTCCTTAGGGAAGGTGATTTTCTCTCTCTGTCTTCGCATTTCTCACATATCATATTACCATTAGCAATTAAAACAAAAATGAGAAAACACAATCTTGGTCCATTAGAATTACACAACAAATTAATACAAACATTACACAACTGAGAGATTTATTAAAAAATTAAGCTTCAAATTTAGAATACAACAAAAAGAGACACACATACATGTAAATGTAATCATCAAAATGTTTAAATATTTTAAATTTGGAAAAACTAAACCGAAGTTTGTGGGAATTGGACCTCGTCAGTCGTTATCCGAAATATCTATGCAACTAATGTTGGGACAAATATCATATGGCACTATGAAAGGACCTTTGAAAGAGTTACTTTTTAAAATAAGAATCTCCAATTTTGTATTGTTCTCCCATAACCAAGTGGGAAACTTCCCAACCAAATTGTTGTGACAGAGATCAATTGTTCGCAAATCATATTGGTAATGAAGA
This sequence comes from Fagus crenata, assembly GCA_014362285.1. Classification (NCBI taxonomy): domain Eukaryota; kingdom Viridiplantae; phylum Streptophyta; class Magnoliopsida; order Fagales; family Fagaceae; genus Fagus; species Fagus crenata. The sequence goes on along the minus strand of BKZX01025790.1, from coordinate 10,679 downwards.
AATCTGGGAGGTGGTGCTCTATCGAATGAACAGTTCGACATTTGGAGCACCATTAATTGGAAGGATGGAATCCAAGTATGAGAGTAAGGTTCAAAATCTACTTTATTGTTATCACTTTCTAGGACTTGAAGATTTGAGAGCTTAGAAAAGGAGGACAATGTGATTGGTTCCAAGAAGTCGTTATTTGACAAAGAAAGGTACTCAAGTAATGTCAAATTAGATAATTGGGAAAGGTCAATGTTCCTATTGAAGTGATTGTTAGAGAGATCCAATAGATCGAGCGATGTCAAATTCGCCACACATGAAGGTAGTATCCCTTCAAAATTATTACCACTGAGGTCCATCTCTTTGAGTTTCCTAAGTTCACACCAGCCTGTAAAATGAGATAATTAGTTATTAGATTTTGCTAATATAGTGATCCTAAGTAATAGCATTATGAAAGAAACCTACCTTGGGCAGGTAAGCTCCTATTGAGTCCACAATGTTGCATTGTCAATACATTAAGAGAAGTCATAACTCCAACTTTATGAAGGAAGCTTTTATCAATGGATGAATGATCCAAATACAGCTGCTCTAGGTTGTTTAGTGAACCTAACTCTAAAACAATGATAAAAGTTTAGAGGTATGGAAATTAGAAAACGATTAATATGGTAGAGCATGAAGTACTGGTCAAAGCAAAAGAATATCAAGATATCACATTTAACTTGTCAAAGCCACTTCCACAATTATAATTCTTTGAAAGAAAGTAATTGCTCATAAATGGACTCATCTTTCTAAGGGGAGTTAGCAAAAAGTACATATTTAGTATGATATATTCAAGATTTTTTTTATTGGTAAGTTACACACGTACGCAATGTTTCTTAAATCCATATGATCTCACCTCCACCTAACACTTTTTTAAAAGGAGAATATGCCAATTGAGTTAGAGCTCATTAATGATATATTATGGATTAAGTGAGAAATATGAATTCAATGCTTATTTTTACTAGGAAATAAATGTTATTTTTTACTCATATATGAGATTCTATTCATTATATGAATATAAAAAAGATAAAAATTACTTCATTACTCCAAGCAAAAAATAATAATAATAATAATAAAATAAAAGCAGTCGCAGTAAGATAATTCATCCACAATCGCCTGTTTATGACATTGATGTTTGCTTGGAAGGAGATTTACCCACAACAAACCTCAAAATCCCCAAAAGAGAAGAAATTGGGACATTTACCCACAAAAAACCCCCCAAAATCTCCAAAAGAGAAAAAAAATACCTTTACCCACAGCTTCAAAATTAGGTTGTGAGACTGATTAAACCATAGGGATTTTTTTTTTTAATTATTATTCAGAGGTGACTGATATGAGGATTTAACGTTAGACTCTTCCGTCAGTTTGAGAAGTAAAAAAATAGACATGTGCCACTTTTTAACTAGTGAAGCATTAAGTTAACAGTCAGTTTCTCATCACCACGCTCATAGGTATCGATATAAAAAAGAAAAGGGAAAACCCGCCAAAGGTCGCAAGTTTGTCGATAATGGAAATAACTACCATTAAATGTATCCTTCCTCTTATACGATGTAGGAAAATTATAAAATACTCCAAGAATACATTCAATACGTACTCCCTCCTCTCACATAACCTCCTAGAGTATTCTATAGGTTTAAATTATTTGTGTTAAACCATGTATCCATTTAATGCAAGTATTAACCAAAGACAATGCATGGTTTCATATGTTGCTTGGAATATAGCTTTTCCATGGCAAGAATGATTTGTGTTAAACAATTTATATTTCTTAACTCTTTTTAATGATATATATATATATATATATATTTATTTCCATTTAATGCAAGTATTAACCAAGTACAATACATTGTTCATGATGCTTGAAATATAGCATTTTCAAGATAAGAAATTATATATATAGAGAGAGAGTATTAGTAAAATAAATATATTCTTTTCCATGTAATGCAAGTATTAACCAAATACAATGTATGATTCATGATACTTGGAATATAGTCTTTTCAAGTTAAGAATTTACTTCCTCTCTCACCTATATATATCTTATGTGTCTCATTCCAAGTTAGTGAGTGGGGCTATTGAGTGGTTCGACGAATAAAAAAATATAGAGTTTTTTTTTTTTTTTTAAATGTTAGTGTTATAGTCATAGAAAACTCTCGTTTATTTTAGTATTTCACCGTAGGATCAATTACATTAAAGTAAGGAGATTTTATCAAGCTCATGTTATTGGCGGTAATATTATTGTGAAATAAACTTGGTATCATTTCTATTTTATATGTATTTTCCTATTTGATTATAGTGGATTGATTAATTAGTATAATTTTAACATAAATGACTTCATTTTATTGTTGTATTAATTTGAAGTGGTCAGAACCATCAAAACCCCAAAATCACAATTGATCTATACAAATACCATAATTTCAAATTGGTGCAACATAATACTAAATTAATATTTTGTAATAAACTTTTATTAAGTCAAGAAACCAAATTTGCGTAATTTATTACTCTAAAAAAACTAAAACTAATAGATTATCAAGACATATCCAACCATAAAATTTGTACCAAAACAAAAAGTGAAAAATGACGTATCACTTTCATAATTATAGTATAACTAGTCGCAAACCCGTGCGATGCACGGGAAATCTACTGAAAATGACCTAAAAAAATATTTGGTTATTTTTCTTTTAATGTTAATGTCATTTTTTGTTATAACTTAGGGAAAAAAAGAATTGATAAGGGTTTCTTTGAATATATTATCTTGACCTTAGAAATAAATATAGTAAAAGTAAATATAGAAACGTTCTGGACTGTTGACCAAGATTCAGTGTTAAATTAAAAAAATTCTCGATTTAAGATTTAGTGTTAGTAAGCAAAAGGTTTGTGTATTCATAGAAATAATTTGATAGAAGTAAAGAACTAATCACAATGGCAGAGGACTAAAAATATAAATAACTTTTCAAATTAACACTAAATGAGACATACCATGAGATGCATGCCATCCCAGCAATTTTTAATACCAATTAGCAATTGTTTTTCTTAATGAGAAGTGGAGTTTTTTGGTAAGACAATTCAGAACATCTCAATCTACCACATCACAACAACAAATGGTAAAATGGGTCTCTAGGGGACATGAAGTGAAATGCATTTAACTTCAAAAGAAGTCCATGTTGAGGAGACCTCATAACTTACAAATGGAACAACACAGTAGAAAAGGAAAAGAAAAAGGAAGGCAACACACATCAGTAAAGTATCTATCTAAGTTATGGCAAACTTATGGCAGACACAAAAAATTCTTCAAAAGCCAATTTCTGTATGGGATAGAACTAATCTGCAACATACACAAGCAAACAATCAGCTACCACCCTTTTCAACAATTTGCAATATAAAATAAAGGATCAAGCATAACATAATGCAACAATTAGGATTGCAGAAAATCATATTGGAGATGATGTAACTGGATGCTACCATACTTCAATATAATATATATATTACAATTGCTATAATATTGCAAAGCGCGTTCTTTAAAGCAATTCCACCTGCAATATAATATATATAGTGGAAGACTTCCCGTCAATTTTGTCTATGCACTTTGCACCCACCTCCATGAGACTTTGGGGTTAATGGTGTTTTCCTAATTCCTACGTAATACTTTCTCGAAAAATGTTTCACAGTTATGACTAGGCCATACCATTCATATTATGAGTTTTGCATTATTTAAGGAGAACTAGACTCAACAAAAGACCAAAGATTCGGCGTCAATTGTGCTTTCCCAACTCGTTTTTAGTGCCTTCTTGAAAAGTGTTTCATACTCACTACTAGTATTATGAACTTTGCATTCTTTGAGAAGGCCTAGACCATGACAATTGAAGACTTTGCCATCGCCTCCATGGTATCTTTCCACCCACCACCATGATAATTTATTTATTTTTTAACTAAAACTTTTATTAAAAAAAAAAAAAAAGAAAGTGGAAGAAAATAATTCATTTTCTTTTGATTAATAATTACTTTCATTGTGGAAAGAAATTTTTTTTTAGAGAATTTGTAATTTATTATGATATCATAGTAGGTGGTCATGACTCATGAGTTCAAACATTATCTCCATCTTACCTCGCATTTAATACTCTATCTTATAGATATAGATTTCTTTAATATCAACATTTCATTTAAAATAAAATGTTAAGATTTTATTACGTAATCATTCCACTAACATGGACCTAAAATAATGAATTAAAAAAAAAAAAAAAAAAAAAAAAACTCAAACATCTTGCCAAAAGAGTCAAAATTTTAACCCATCCTCCTTTGGCTAACCACTTCCATAATCAAGAGGCGTTCAAACTAAAATACTGTTAAATTACCTTGTAATTTGTTTAATTGTGTTTCAATATCTGGATGTGATTCATCAAAAAAAAAAAAAAAAATACTGTTAAATTTGCTTGTAATTTTTCTCTAGGTTCAATCCAACATTTGAAAACTAGCGTGAGATATGTGAATCAAATGTTTGTCTCAACGTTTTAGGAAGAGTGATGACACCAGTGTTTCCAAGAATTTCTAACTGCCATCTTTGCAAATGATGTAGCTCAATCTTCTGTTTAATGAAATGTAGATCTCTTTTTTTTTTTTTTTTTTTTAGGAAAGAATATTTGAGCTGAGGTGGAGTAATTCAAAGGTTCAGACAAAAAGCAAAAATGACGCCAATTAGTGAATGCTTCAGATTTTATCTGAACAATGAAATGGATCAAATGAGAGGATTTTAAAATGAAGAGGATATTTTTCCCTATTTCTATGGGACTTATGACAAAGTGTTGATAGACAGCTTTATTATCTCCAAATAAAAAAATAAAAGTGATCATTGTCGGACTCGAATTTTGCAACACATCACTTGGGCGGAAGACACTTGCCTACACACCATGGTTTGACCTATGAACCAGCATAAAACAATATGATCATGAATTAATAGCTAGCTAAAAAAAAATCAAACAGTATGAAAATGTTAATATTATACTTACTATTGAGTTAGACCCCAACTAAAATAAATCTTTAAATCTTTGGTATACACAATTTAGGAAAATAGCATTGCTTATGGAATTGTAGTACTTTTGTTGCAAATTCAATGGATAACTCACTTGTACATAAATTTTTCCTAATTCTTGTCTACGACATATATTTCTTGATTCATCAACTACTGGATTGAAATCACATGAAAAGACTCGGGCAAAGCTGGTCTTGTAGCGAGAAGCTCTTGAGACACATGTTGCATTGTGGGCCGAGATTTTGGTTTAGAACGGAGGCATGTCAGGGCTAGTATTACTACAAGAACCACACTTCGACCGAGTGGTTTACAGAAGGGATGAGAGAGACGTGGGTCCAAAATATCTTTAAGCATTATGTGTTGAGTAGATGATAATGATAATAAAGATGAAATCAGTTCTCCTGGATGCCTTCCCATTATTGGTTCTAATGCCACTACACCGAAGCTGTAAACATCACATTTCTCTGTCACAACAGTGGTGTAGGCCAATTCTGGAGAATATAGACATGGTAAAAAAATATTTAGCAAAATTTCTTACATTTATTTATATCACAAGAAGCTACATGTGATAGGGTTTCTTAATTTCTGCATTATTTGATTTCATATAAATATTAAGCAATACCAAAAGGGGGAAAATTTTTGAAGAATGAAAAATCAATTTCAGCACTTAAAAGACATATATCACACACCAATTTCACCTTCTAATAATACCTATATATGTATGTTAAACATGGGAAAGTATCTCATGCATATATAATTATATCTGATACATGAGATAATTATTGGTTTAACAGAAAATGACTTATTTTCATTGCTTAACCAATTGTCAATTAAGGGGAACATATTAATATCTGAATCTTTTGGAGGAAATAAAAGCATAATATGGATGAAAAAAAATTACCTGGTGCCATGTAACCATAAGTGCCGGCTAATATAGTTCGATTTGAGGAAAAGGTTAACAAATCTAACCAAGCCAAAGCCAGCTACACAAGCCTCTAGTTCTGAGTTTAAGAGAATATTACTACTAGTGATGTCTCGATGAACTATTGATAGAGTGTGATCATGGTGCATATAAGATAAAGCATTTGCTATCCCTATTATGATATTGACCCTTATTTTCCAAGTCAATTCTTTAGCTTTCACATCATTCCGTAGTACCCAAAATAAGCTTCCCTTTTCCATGTAACTATAGATCAAAAAGTTGCATCGCCTATGTACACAATATCCATGAAGCTTTACAATATTTCGATGTCGTATTTTTGTTAAAATTCTGACCTCATTCTGGAAGTTTTTATTTACAGCTGGCTCATGTACTTCTGTGCTATGAAGTTTCTTCAACGCAACCACTTTGTCACTAGGCAACTGTACTTTATAAACGCTACCATAACCACCGGTCCCGATGCAGTATTTGAGGTAAAAAATCTCTGTTGCTTTAATGATGTCTTCGTAAGCGATCTTTCCATCAAAAGTCCAAATTAAGAATAAATCCCCATTCTTTGTAGCTCTTCCCTCGTATTGAGTTTTTGAGACACTAGGCCAAAAGCAGGACATATGTATGGTAGGAAGAAATATCCAAAAAATATGACTGCAAGGGAAATGCCAATAGCAATTGAAAATATAAAAACAATCACAAGTATTTGGCTGGTTGGGCAGGGGTGGAAACCATTGATAGTACCACACAAATCCTTGTTGCCAATGAATGCCTCAGGGGACTCGAAACCATATGGTATTGGGCCCCTCAAAGAATTATATGACAAATTAATATAGCTTGTGGAAATGAGAGATTGGGGGATTTTGCCAGTTAGATTATTATCCACACTTTGTTCAAATTGTCCAGACTTTTATCAGAAAGAGTTTACTGTTCACATAAAACACTGTTTACGTATCTGATAGAAAGTGTGGACAAACTTGTCCACACTTTTATCAAATTGTCCACACTTTTATCACATTGTCCACACTTTCTGGGCTGGATTTTACTGTTCACGTGACTGTTTAGTATTCTAACGTGCATCAAATTGCATGAATTTGCATGGCCATTGCAAGAAAATTTAGACATTAATGTCCACACATTGATGCAAATTGTCCACAATTTCTGGGCAGACTTAACATTTAAAATAAACATTTTTCTGGTACACAACACATTTCATTGAATACATTTCACTACATTCATTCATTCACATTCATTCAAATAAGCTTCCTCATTCATTCAACCAAATATTGTCTAATTACAAAAAGTGGTAATGACTACACTACACATTTATTGAATTTGATACCATAATACAACAATAAGCCCCACAATTACAGCAAGTCCTATTGTTAACAACTTCTTCAACGATTGGATGTCATCACGATGTACTGGTTGGACCATATCACGCATGCCACGCATCTCTGACTGAAGTTGATGCAAGTCCAGTAACAGTTGTGATGCATCAAGCAATTGTGATGCATCAACCATGGATTTAGAACTGGTTGCTTGTGATATCTCTTCCATTCTTTCACAGCCAGCTCGTTGGTTGATGGGCAAACACCAAGAAAAGAAACCGCATCGGTTGGCAGCACAACAATAATACAATTTGTTTTTGTTTAAACTTGATTCTGAAATCCTAACTGATGCTCTTTTGCCACAAACACAGTCTAAATTTCTAAATCTCAGCCCATCTCTAATTGCACTATTTACTGATGAGGAAGACATGTTTGCTGCAAAGGTATTAAAATATGAATTTATATTATTAAGTTATTAAAAAAGCATATAATATATTAGTTTATGTCAAAAAGCTTAGGGTAATATTAAGGGTTTGAATTTAAGTTTTTTTTTTTTTTTTTTTTTTATAAAAATATTATTTAAGTTGAATAAAACATAATTAGGGTTTTGAATATTAAAATTGTCAATATGATTTAATTTGAATAGAATATGATGTAATTAGGGTTTTGAATATTAACCTTAAATTTGAGAAATGAAATTAATAACAAAAAGAGAGAGAGAGAGAGAGAGAGCATACCGTATTCACAAAGTTGATTGAACAAAAGAGGAAAATTGAAAACAACCAGCACCCCCACCAAATTTCGGTCACAACCCAGTAAAATTTTGTCACAGCCCAGTAACAAAATCACATCCCACTGTTCAGACACCTAACACGCAGTGAAGATGGAGTGAGATTGAGAAGTCTGAAGATGGAGTGAGATTGAGAAGTCTTGTAAGTAAGCATTTAATGCTCTCTGCCAACCCAAAGACAGCAAACCCGAAAAGAAAATGGAAGAAAGATTAAGAAAACATAGAGGCAGACAGCTAAGAAGAAGAAGAAGGAAGTTCGGGTTTTGTAGCTGAAACAACTTGAGTGGGTTTTTGTAGCTGAAACAACTTGAGGACTCTACCTTCTAGCCGAAGAACACAGCAGCAGGGACGTGCAGCTCGAGGGAGAGGACAGTTCAGGTGATGGGATTGGCACAAAGTGTGTTTAGAAGAGATCACATCAGCCCGTCTTTAACCATCTAAGATTGGGCTGGCTGGCTGTTAGAGTGATACTGTTCAAGTCTTTAGTTAGGAGAAGTATATCCATGGATATGCCGTGTAATGAGAGAAGTTAATCGATTTAATGTTTTTTTTATTAATGGACCCACATTGATGTGTCCTTGTGTTCAGAAGATGACATCTTCTGCTCAGAAAATCACATGAAAACAACGTGTGCTGTGTAAAAAATCTGGTCCAAAAGTGGAAGTATCTGCCGTGTAAGAGTATTCTCAATGGACATGCTAAAATTTAAACTAAAATTTAGTTTAAAACCCTACTTTTTCTATTTTAATTTACCATTTTAAAAAACACTCACATCCGATTCTCTATTCTCAACTCTATTTTAATTAAATATTCATTATTTTTTTTTTTTAATTATTTCCTCTAAAAGTCATATATATATATATATGCCCATATATAATCATTAATAAAACTAGTTTATTAAATTTTATAATCTATATTTTCTATAGTATAATATATATTAAATATTTTTTTAATAAGTCTCATTTGATAAATTTTTAATCTTTTCATGAATGAGTAACTACCTATAGCATTCATTGTGAAAGAAAAAATGA
>BKZX01025786.1:14486-26942 GCA_014362285.1 Fagus crenata | reverse complement strand
AGTAAATGTAAATAAAGCGATAAATGACAATATTTACACATGGGGATGTATTTTTCAGGTCAAATACCTCGTAGACTAACATGGTTGTTACGGCCTCGTTAGAGGTTTTACGCACTCCGCCAAAGTTACTCAATATTTGCCGTACTAAAATACGGGGGAAGGGGATAATCACAATATAATATTCACAAGTACACAATAGAATATAAATAAAGCGGTAAATGACAATATTTACACATGGGGATGTATTTTTCGGGTCAAATACCTCGTAGACTAACATGGTTGTTACGGCCTCGTTAGAGGTCTTACGCACTCCGCCAAAGCTACTCAATATTTGCCGTACTAAAATACGGGAAAAGGGATAATTACAATATAATATTCACAAGTGCATAGGAAATGTAAATAAAGCGATAAATCTACTCAGATCTACAAATAATAGCAATAAATAACTCCGATCTACAAATAATAGTAATAAATAATTCAGATCTACAAATAATGGCAATAACAAGATAATAAATGGACTAGGAAAAGCATAAATCATGTATAAATGGACTAAAAAGCATAAATATAACATAAATGAACTAACAAATCTAAACTAAAGTGGATCCTTGTGAATCCCTTCCCATTTTAGGGATCATCACTAGTCACTTCCACTAAGAAAAGAGAAAAAAAAAGAGAGAGGGAGGAGAGAGAAAGAGCTTAGAGAGAGAGTACCTAGAGAGGAGTCTCTCCCTCTAAAAACTACCCAAAACCCCTTCCTAAAACCCCCTAAACCCCTATTTTCTGCCTATTCTACGCTCTAGAAGGCCTAGTGCCCGAGCAAAATCGTGTACAAATGAGGGGGGGGAGGGGTCTTATTTATAAAAGGGCATGCACGCCGGGCACGCCATCATGGCGCGCGGCGCGTGATGATGGCGTGCCTCGCGTGCGCCTGCCACATGGCATTCTTATCCATCCACGCCAGCAGCTCCTCGAATCTTCCTCGGTTTCCGTGCGCGTATCCTTTTTTGACCCGATTTTTTAGGGCAATTTTGGGGGTCTTCCGGAACTCAAAATGGGTCATGCAGCATATTGTCGGAAATCTCTCGACGTCCTTTCCAACGGTATAAATTTTGCACGAATCGGAGTTCGGACGAGAGAGTTATGGCTCCCGGAAGTCGGGGTGTTGGAGCTGTTTTTGTGCACTTTTCCGATGAAGATTCCGGTCAAACGGGGGATGCTATCGACGAACCGAGAGTTCCACGTCGTAGCTGGAGTCGTTATCTTTCCAACGCACCCAGGCTCGCGGATCAACTTGTTGCGAGCAGAAAAGACTCTGCACGCGAAGGCGGCTGTCCAGGAGGAAAAATGCGTTTTACTCCCAGCGCGTTTTTTCTCAAATCTTGTCCCAGTTCACGCGCGTTTTTGACCTAGCTCCCAATGTTGGATTTTGACGTTCTTGGTACCGTCGGAAAGCTTGTGTTGCCTACTTTTGCAAGGTTCCGGATTTGCGGGAATCCAAGCTTGGGCTTGTGAGATATGGCCTCGTGAACAGAGGCCACCGGAGTGTTTTTGGTCCGTTTGAGGGCAATTTTCCGATCAGGATTCCGGCTAGACCCGGTAAGATCTTGGCGATCTGAGAGTTCCTTGTCATGCATGAATGTGTCTTCTTTCCAACGTGCCCGGGCTCGCGGATCAACTTGTTGCGAGTCAGGAAGACTCTGCGCGCAAGCGTGGCAACGTCGGTGGGAAAATTCCGGAACTTTCAGCAAAACCTTATTTCGTCGGCCTGTTTTCACGTGCATGGTAGACGTAGCTCCCGATGTCAGATTTCGATGATCTTGGTATCGTCGAAAAGCTTATGCTACCTATTTTCCAAAGGTACAGGCCTTGCACAGAGACGAGCTTGGGTTCGCAAGATATGATCCTGCGAACAGAGGCCGTTGGAGTGTTCCTTATACCAAGGGGTCATCTTCTGATTGAGATTCCGGCTTGACCGGAGGAGCTCTTGACGATCCGAAAGTTGCGTGTGGTAGCTGAAGTGAACCTCTTGCCTAAAGATCTTGGCTCGCGGACCAAGTTACAGCGGGTCGGAGAGAATCTTTGCGCAAACGTTGCCTCCCAAATAGGCTGTTTTGTCAACAACACTTAGCAAAATTTGGTTAAGTGTTGGACCGTTTTTTCGCAGTTTTGACCATAACTCCCTCGTTTCTCGTCCGTTTTTGGACCGTAAAGTGTCGAATCAAAGCTCTCATCACGTTCTTCAGAATGGTTCAGGAGCGGTCAGTTCGATTCAGCTTTCAGTCTGGTCAACGGTCCGGTCAAAATTTGGTCAAACTTGGTCAACCTCGGTCAAACTTGGTCAAATTTGGTCAAAGCTCTCCAAACTCTTGGAAATGGATCTCGGACCACATTTTGAGGGTTTCAGGGCACGGTGGGTCCTAGTCGGGTTGGAAACGGCCCGGTCAAACCTCGGTCAAACTTCGGTCAACCCTAGTCAAACTTGGTCAACCCTAATCAAACTTGGTCAAACCTTGGGAAATGTGTCCCGGACCTTCTTCTTGGGAGTATTTGCTGTGGCGAGGCTTCGTCGGATCACGCTGGCTCGGTCCGGGCTGTCCCGTTTTGCGTGCCGACACCCGAGAAAATCCCGTGGGTAAAAATGGGGTTATGACAGGGGGTTCAACGCCACTCGGGATTACACGAAGGATTAGTACTATTGGAAGACTTACCTAATCCTCCGTGACCAAATAGGACTTACGTGAACAATAAATGGAAAAACTTGTCAAAATAATGTCGAGAAACTCGCGGGTCCAATACCCTATAGGATTATGTAGTTGTTAATGCCTCATAAAGGTCTTACATAATCCACCACGACCAACCAAGATTTTCACATCCAAATCACAACGGAAAAAGGGGGGAAAATAAACAATATTCACAACATAGTAAATAATGAAAATGACTGAATTTAATCAAGGGGGGTGTTCATGGGTCCAATGCCTTATGGGATTACGTGGTTGTTAATGCCTCATGGAGGTCTTACATAATCCACCACGACCAATCGGGATTTTCACACCCAAATCACAAGGGAAAAGGAGGGAAAAATGAACAATATTCACAACGTAATAAATAATGAAAATGACTGAATTTAATCAAGGGTTCATGGGTCCAATGCCTTGTAGGTTTACATGGTTGTTAATGCCATTGAAGGTCTTACATAATCCGCCAAAACCACTAAGGATTCTCATACCCAAATCACACGGGGAAAAAGGATAATCACAATAACGTAGTAAATGTAAATGAAAGCAATAAATATATTTAAAGCATAACGGAAAGCAATAAATGTATTTAAAAGCATAACGGAAAGCAATAAATGTATTTAAAGCGTAAAAGAAAGCAATAAATGTATTTAAAGTATAACGGAAAGCAATAAATGAATTTAAAGCATAATGAAAGCATGGATCATTGTGAATCCCTTCCCATTGTGGGATCATCACTAGTCACCTCCATGAAAAATGAAAGAAAATAATGGGTATGGGAGAGTGTATGAGTGAAGAGAGGGATGAGAAAAGCTTGGAGGGATAGAGAGAGATTACCTAAGTAAGATTCTCTAACTCTAACTAGCAACTAGCCTAAAGCCCAAAGAGAAGACCCTTTCTCGAATTTCTGCCTAGTCTAAGCCTATTTTTTGCCTAGGGATTCGAGCCAAACTTGTTGGAATGGGGGGAGGGGGGTCTAATTTATAAACAAACTTCGCGCAGGGTCACCATGCGCAGCGCATGGTGAGGCTTTGCGGCGACACATGCTGCCACGTGGCAATCTTATCCACCACGTGGCACCTCCGACAAATCCTTCTCGATTCGCATGGCTATATAGTTTTCTGATCTGATTTTCGAGGCAGATTTTGGGGGCCTTCTGGTGCTCAAAATGGGTCATGCAGGGTACTGTTGGAAAGCTCAAGAAGTCTACTTTCCAGCGATATAAATTTTGCACGAATCAAAGTTCAGACAGAAAAGTTATGGCTCCCAGAAGTCAGGGCGATTGAGCTATTTTTCTGCGTTTTTCCGCCAAAGATTCCGGCCAAAGGGGAGATGCTACCAACGAACCGAGAGTTGTGTCTCCTAGCTGGAGTTGCAGTCTTTCTTAAATTTCTGGACTTGCGGACCAACTTGTAGCGAGTTAGGAGGAATCTACGCATGAAGGAAGTTGTCCGGGAGGAAAAACGCGTCAGATTTTCAACACATTTTCCTTATTTTTGTCGGTTTTCACTCGCACGGTTGTCGCGGCTCCCGATGTCGGTTTTTGACATTCTTGGTGTCCCTGAAAAGCTTGTGATACCTTCTTTCGAAAAGTTCTAGACTTGTGAGGAGGCGAGCTTGGGTTCAAGAGATATGGTCCTGCAAACAGAGGCCGCCGGAGGGTTTTTTGCTCGTCAGAAGGCTGTTTTCCGATCAAGATTCCGGCTTGACTGGGGAAAAACTCGGCGATCCGAGAGTTGCACGTCGTGTCTGAACTTGTCCTCTTCCTTAAAGTTCTAGACTTGTAGTTGAAGTTACCCTCTTCCTTAAAGTTTCCAACTTGTGGACCAAATCGTTGCAGGTCGGGAAAAATCTAGGTGCAAACATCGCCCCCCAAACGAGCTGTTTTGCCAACAACACTTAGAAAAGTTTAGCTAAGTGTTGACCGATTTTTATAGTTTTGCCCATAACTTCCTCGTTTCCCGCCCGTTTTCGACCCTTAAAGTATCAAATCGAAGCTCCCAATGTGCTCTATCCAATGATCAGGGAGTGGTCAGTCAAATCATACTTTTGGCCTGGTCAAGGCCTCAGTCAAACTTGGTCAACCTTGGTCAACTTTGGTCAAACTTGGTCAAACCTCCCCAAACCTCGAGAAACACGCTTCCAGCCATGTTTTGAGAGTTTTTAAGTGTGACCAAACCCCTCTTGGGTCAAACCAGCTCAATCCGAGCTGCCTTGTTTTGCATGTCGACACCCGAGAAAATCTCGGGGGTAAAATTAGGGTTATGACAATATTTAATTGGTGTACACCTGTATTAAAGTGGCATACGTTGTTTAGGTTAGAATTTTGACAATTTGGGCTTTTTGGTTCATTAGGCTCTAAAAAATGGGCTTAGCTATTTGGGCTTTTGAAATAGACTTATCTCTCTTTCAAATTACCTCCCTTATGCCTCGAAATTAGAGCCATATTTATAGAGAGCCTCAAGCAGCAGGGTGCTACGTGGAGCAGCTCCACACAGCTTGGTGCTGCATGAGCTTCTCTGGTTGCTTGCTCGCTCCGCGCGTTTTGTTCAATTTCAACGAGTTTTTGGCCATTTAAGCATCCTTTTTTGGACTGACAGTTGAGGGTCTTCTGTTCCTCGAATCTACTCGACACTGGTGTCTATGGGAATCATGCACTGTCTACTTTCCAACATAACTGACCTTGAGCAATTCTAACTTCTGTGCAGAAAACTGCAACTCCCGAAAGTAGGGTAGTCAGACTGTTTTCTACATTTAGGATGAGCTTTCCCAGTTTTCTGACACGGATTCCAATCAGCTCGGATAACCTCTTGAAGAAGCGAAAGAAACTTGTCATAGATGAAGTTGCCCTCTTAAAAAGGTGCAAACTTTTCAGAAACTCATGGTAAGGATTGGGAAGACGCTGTGCGCAAATGTGGTACGCCTGATAGCCGTTGCTGGCAATTTTCCAACACTTAGTCTTATTTTCGTCATTTTTCCCGAGTTCGGTTGACCTAGTTCCCGATGTCGGATTTGGGCAAACTTAGAATTTCCAGAAAGCTTGTGATGTCTACTTTCCCATGGCATAAATCTTGTGTCATTTTAAGTTCCGGTTGTGAAAATGCGGGTTGCCAAAGAGGTTTCCTTGTTGGCGGTCTGTTTTCCGGTGCTGATTCTGGGCAACTCAAGTATGATTTTATCGAGCCAAGAGAACCTGCTTCTAGGTAAAATTCTTATCTTTGAATATCTACCTACTTACTAGAAACTCATGAAGTGGATGGAGAAGACTTTGCGCACAAAGACGGCTTTAAAATGGTCTTTATCTACTGTTTTGGCCACAACTCCCTCGTTTTAGATCCGTTTTGGGCTCGTGAATTATCAAACTGAAGATCTTTATGTACTCTTCCAAATGATGGTAAAATGGTCAATCAACTCTCAATAGAGCTCAGCCATGGCTTTAGTCAAACCCCAGTCAAACCCGAGTCAAACTTGGTCAAAGCTGGTCAAACTTGGTCAAACTCCTCCTATCCTCGAAACGCGGTCGATCTTGGATTGACGGATTTTCAGCTGGTTCTTGAATTAATCGGGATGCCTCGATTTGCATGCTAGATTCTTGGGAAAATCCTTATGGTAAAAATGGGGTTATAACAATTGCCTCTTCTTTATGTGATGTTTTGTGGGACATGAAGCATCGGACAATGAAATAATTACTCCATTTTGATGCAATCGGATTTTCTCGATTTACGTGCCCACTGTAGGCAATGTCCTTTGAAAACCCTTTTCTGGTCTATTAAGATATCCAAACTGAATTCTGATTTTTGCATGACCGTTAGAAAGTCGAGCTGGAGCGTCAGGGATCAAGTTTGACCGATCAACAGTTAGCACACAGCCTCATGCTGCGTCACGCAGTAAAGGGCTACGTGAACTTCTTGAATCGGTTTTTAAACTGATTCCAGCCATCTGAACGTCATTTCTCCATTTTCTCCGATATACTCTTCTTTCTTCTCCATTTTTCTTCGCTTGCACACTTGATTTAACAACTTCCGGAGCTATGTTTGCCCATCAATTTGATCCAACGCAACAACGAGGTATTTTTCTTCACTTCTACCTAATTTATTTTCAATTTTTTCGGTCCATTTGAAATGTGAATGTGGGTTTGTCCTTTTTCGTCTTTTTCTGCATGAGTAGGATGTGCTTTGTCTTGCTTGCATGTATTTTTCATTTTCAAACTACTATTTTTGTTCTTTTAGCACACTTGACAAGACATTAGTGCACAAATGGACACACACACGTACATGTGCACATGAAAAATAAATTTTTGTTTTTTGTATTTTCGTATTTTTTGTTGTATAATGCTTATATATGCAAAAAGAGAAATGTATGTATGTCGACATGGGATTGACGCGTGAATAAAATATATTATTATTTTTTTTTTATGAGAATGCACCCGAAATGAAAATAATGTTTATTACTTTTAAATGCATGTTGTGAGTGGATTTTTTTTTTTTTTTTTATATGCATGTAGGTGCATGATATGGGGCAATTTTTGTGAATATGCATATATTATTGTTAATGAATGCATGTTGATGCATAAATGCGTATAATGATGTATGTGCAGTTAATAGAGCATTTTTATTATTATTTTTTTGATGGAATGCATGCGGGTGCATGATGTGGGGCAATTTTTGTGAATGCATGCTGGTATGTAGATGCATGTTACGAGATGGAAATTTTCTCGTGAATGCAGACCGCGGGTGCATGTTATGAGAAACAAATTTCTTTTGAATGCAAACTGTGAGTGTATGCTTTGAAATATTTTTGTGATGCATGTAATGATTTTTTTCCTTTGTAAATGCAAACCATCGGTGCATGCTATGGGACAAATTTTTTCCTTTTGAATGCAAACTATGAGTGCATGCATGTTGATATGTGATGATTGTGCTTTTGTCAGTTATGTGTGCGTACCTAACCTTACCCTTGATTTCTTGGCTTGTAGGATGTCTTCATCTGGTGGTGATGGTGGTAGACGCTGCTCTTCTAGGTTGAAGAAGGGCAAGGCAGTAGTATATGCTTCGAGCGCCGATACCGACGATGAGTATGAGTCCATGGAAGGACCAGCTGAGAGAGTGAGTCATCAAGTAGCTGAGGAGCTATAGCGTCACTATCATGCAGGGGGTGAGGATATGTCATCTGCCCTGGGTATTACCATCCAGGAGCCTGTTCAGCCTTCTGCTCTTACTGGATCTGATGAGGTTCCTGCTGGAGATGTGAGCATCTCAAAGAGCATCGACTCCGAAGAGGCATAGAGCTTCTGCATGGATCAGTTTGACACTTGAGGATGATCCGGAGCATGTAGTGCCAGGGAGGAGATATCCTCTTGAGGGCGGCATCCGACCTAAGGAGGTAGTAGGTTCGATCCTTCTCGAGACACCACTACTAAGGGACTTGGCTCAGCACCCTTCAACTGTTGTTCATCGATGTGAGGTATGATAATTTCTGAACTTATCTTTTTTGAAACACGCCAGTATGAGACTGACATTTTTGTTGGATTGCAAGAGCCTACATCATAGAGCTCGGGGCGACTTTCTCGGCCTGAAGTATAGAGCTATGAGACTAGAGATCCATAAGGTGGGCACTACATGGTGACATGCCAACATTTCTTTTGACTTCCTTAACTCCTGGTTCTCGAGGAGCCAGTGTCCGCGGGACTTGTTGGCACCCCATTTTGCAACCATTAATTTTACTTTTTTACACTTTAGTGCATAAAGGGTAAAATGGTAATTTCACAAGCTTGACAATTCAAAGTTGGTCCATAAATTTTAAATCATATTTTAAGGGATCAAAATTGAATTAAGAATGAGAGTGCATTTTTTGGATTGGAAATCGAATCAAAAACCAAGAATTTATTTAGGAAATACATTTGATTGGTTAAAATGATATTTACCATATGCTCACATGCATAGGATTACTTGTTAATTAATTTAATTGGTCCTCTAAAGGATTAAATTAAAATTAATTAATAAATTATTCCTATTGGTTTAGAACACCTTAAAATGGTAAGTATTCATGCACAAGATATTCATCAAAGGATAATTCTTAAATTGATTTATTTTTAACTAATGGGATAATTATTTTAACCAATAATTATTATATTAATTATTAATAAATTGAGGAAAATAAAGAAATCTCGAATTCAGTCAAAGAAGGACTTCTAAATCCACTAGAAGTTGACCAGAGGTGAAAAAACCCGGAATTATCCAAAGCCCAATTCGGATTTGGATTCCAGCCCGTATACTGAATGGTATTTCGACCATAACTTTTCACTCAATTATCCGATTGAGTTGATTCAAATTGGGCTGGAAAGCTGACATGATGGTCTACAAATATGTGTCTAAATGACCATCTCCAAATTCAAATTTTTAGAGGGTCAAAACGGGCCCGCAATCAAAGCCTAAAAATCTGTCAGAATTTCGGGATTTTCATGAAGTCTATCCAATTTCCAAAACCCTAATGCACTCCCATAAAGTCTAAAACGTGGGTAGGTTCATTTTAGGGCCGCCATATAAATAGAAAATATTCTCATTTTTATGGAGGTTGGAAAAATTAGTCAGAGCAATCCTAAGCAAAATTCAAGAGAATTTTTGCAAAGGGTTAGGCTTGAGAATAAAAACACAAGCGTGTTCTTATATTCAAGCCTAGGGATTACAAAAGCCATTTTTTGTAATCTCTATTTCCAATTTTTCAATCCCATTTTTAATCTTTTTTAACCAAATTTAACGGTTTTTCTCAAGAATCAATTTTCAAGACCGGTGATATTCTCGATCAAGATGCCACATTCTACCACAATCAAATTGAATTCGGGACACTCATTCAAGAGGTTGCATCCCAAAAGGTACGATCCTTTCTTTTTTTAATTTAATGTAGTAACTTTAATTGTGTAGAATGCATGATTAGGTTTTAATTTTAATTGCTTGATTAATTTTTAATGCACAATTGCTAGATTGCACTGTTTTCGGTTTCTGTTTTGTGAATGATGCAAATCTGATTTTTCTAACATGTTGTACTAAAATTACAGCAACTTTTAAATTATCTTTTTCATGTGAGATGCATGCTTAAATGATTTTAAATGCTTGATGATTAATCACTATTTAATTTTTTATTGCATGTACTGTTGTGATGCTATGAATCAAATGCGAGTATGGTTTGTTTGAGGTTGTGAACTTAGACTAATGGATCCTTAGAGACTGACTTAGGTCAGGTTGGATGGGTGCCTAACACCTTCCCATCCAATTCCCTAGCCCCCGAATCCTAATCTTAGGGGATGTTTAGATTAGTTTATATATCCTATTTACTTTCTTTTTTAGATTGTATTTAGAACCAAAGCCTTGTATTTTGTTTTCTTAGATTGTATCTAGGGCAAAATATTGTAATTTGTTTCTTTTCCAAACAATTGTATTATTTATTCAATCAATAAAAGATAGCACTTTTTTGTTAGCTTTTTGTTATAAAAGTTAGGTGGCGACTCCATTGTAATTTCCCTTAGTGATTAGGATGGAAAACAGTGAAAGTCTCCATTTTGAGAATCATGTTTAGGCCTTTACATTGGGTTAAAGGTCGTGGTTCTCACAGTGGCGACTCCACTGGGGACTTAGAGGGCTAAACTCTAGTATAGGATTCCTAGTCTACAGTTCCCGAGTTGTTTGCTATTGTTTGTTACTCGCTTTGATAATTGTCATTTTGTATGTCATGCATTGCACGTGTGATTTTGCATTGTATGTTGGTTAGCCCGGAAGCCACGGTAGTAGTAGCCTTGGATCATGGTCCCCCTCGGATGCGGGTACCCTTGGCCAACCTACCACCCCACAAATATGTACCCTCGACCCTCTCAAGTTGGTATAAAGTGGTGAAACATACTAAGAACCATCAATGCCCCTCGCATGCGATTGGTGGGTATGTTGAGCCCAAGTAATGGGGAACCTTTTAGCCCACCTTTTACCCTCATGTAAAAGCCCATTTAGATCTTTCCTCTAGGATGGCCCAACCCGATAAAGCATGCATTCATGATTGCTTTTGTTTGAACCTAGGCCCAAGTCCAAAGCTTAAAGCCTTGTTTGCTCTTGTTTGAACCTAAGCCCAAGTCCAATGCTTGAGGCCCACTTGGATGTTGTTTGAACCCAGGCTCAAGTCCAATGCTTGGAGCCCACATGAACTTAAAAGAATTAAATCCATCATTGAAGTGAATCAAAGGCCCAAAAGAGAAAAGTTTCTTAACTAATTTCTTTTTTAAGGCAAAAATCAATCAAGTCCAAAGTTTCAGGCCCACATGGCTTTAAAGAGATTAAAAGTCACATGATTCTAAGAAAATTCAAAGCCCAAATTCAAAAATTAGAATCCATCTAGTCATGTTGAAAAGAAAAGCCCAAGTCCTATACTTGAGGCCCACTTGGTCATTTAAAAAAAAAGGAGCCTAAGTCCTGTACTTGAGGCCCACTTGGTCATTTTGAAAAGAAAGAGTTCAAGTTCCACTCTTGAGCCTATGCTTAAAGAATGGTTTAGGAATCCAAAATAACATGAAGTGAAATTCCAAATCCAAAGCTTGGACCCATTTTTTGAGAAAATGATACCTAACTCAACAAGACATTGATTGGATCAAAGGTCCAAGCCTAAGGCTTAAGACCAACATGACTTCACTTGAACTGAAGCCCAAGCTCAAGGCTTGAGGCTCACATGACCTTCCTTGAACTTAAGTCCGACCTTGCATGAATGAAGCTCAAGTCCAAGGCTTGAGGTTTACATCACTTTGCTTAAATTGAAGCCCGAGTTCAACTCTTGAGGCTCTCATGACCTTATTGGAATCAAGACCTAAGTCCAATATTTGTGACCCAAATGACTTTAATAAATTCAAAACCCAAGTCCAATGCTTGGAACCCATTCAGTCATTTTGGAAAAACTCAAAGGCCCAAGCCCAAAAACTTGAGGTGCACATGGTTCTTTTCTTGAATGAAAGTCTAAGCCCAATGCTTGACTTTCACATGATCCTATTGGATTAAAGCCCGTAGTCTAATGATCGAAGCCTTCGTTATTTTGTTTGGACCTAAATGAATGAAAGCCCAAATCCAATGGTTCACCCATGAGATTTTGTGAAATGAATGCCTAAGTCTGAAACTCACAGTCCATTGACTTAATGAGTCTAAGTGCACATAATGTTAAGGTTCAAATCATGAACAAAATTGACAAATGGATTCACTTCACAAGAAAAGTCAAAAGTCCAAGATCATTGCTCCAAGGCCCACAAGAATCAAGTTTAATTGTCAAAGGATCAATTCGAAGAAATCCCAGCCCAATTTGTTCATCATCATATTTCTCAATGGACCAAGAAGACTCCAACAATGCCATGGAGAACTCAAGGGACCAGTCATGCCATCCGAGACCTCATTGACCAAAAGACCATTGCTCCATCTTCACCAGGCGACTAATTCAACTTCTCTTGAGCCAAGTGATCACTCCACAAGCTCCTAAGCCAAGATCTCATCCATGGGGTTTTTCTATCTTTTTTTTGTTTAAGTTCATTATGTTTACTCATTTGAATTCTTAGGAACATGTTGCTTAGGTATTGATTGTAAACTCATCATAGGAATGTTTGTTTGAAATTATTGTTTACATTTTTCACTTCAAGCAAAAAAAAAAAAAAAAATCAAAAATCAAAAATCAAAATGCCAAAAAAAAAAAAAAAAATCTCTCT
>BKZX01025786.1:0-14386 GCA_014362285.1 Fagus crenata | reverse complement strand
AAAAAAAAAAAAAAAAATCTCTCTGTCCAACCAAGGGCATGGGCCCTTAAGTTGCCTTCAATGAAGAGTCCTAAACTAGGGGCATGGGCCCCTAATGACTCCCAATCTCCTCAAGGCCCAAAGCCTAAGAGTCTATCCATTCATCCAATACTCAATGGTCATGATCTCCAACCACTGCTGGTTTTCAAAATGTGCATATTCAAAAAGAATAAAAGATTGTGGATTGTTTTTCAAAAGAAGGTGTTCTTTCAAGACCAAGAATCGCTCTTCTTCTAGAGTGAGTAAAATTCAAAATTTTCAAAACACATTTTCAAATTGTGCATAAGGAACTATCTTTGACAAATTTTTTTTTGCAAATCATGAGATTCCATAGCCTTACTGATCAATTTGCATAAAGAAGGGATTAACTTCATTTAATTCATGTAAGGATCTTTGCTCACAATTTAGAACAAAAGGGAAAAAGATCCTAAATGCAATCAAGGGAAAAATCACATGTCATTTGATTAAAGTGCAAAATCTTGTTTTGAGAACTTTTGATGTCACAACAACGGGTTGTTACTTCTTTTTACCCTAAGAGACGTCTATCAAGAGAGGTCATATCTTTGTGCCAACAAACTAGCATTACTAGGGATAGGAGGCCATCTTTGGCTAGACCACATCATCCCAGAATTAACCTGTCACAAATTAATCCATTGCTAGCCCATTTGAGCCTATACAGTTAGCCTTTTTTTTCAAGAACCAATAATAAAAACTTGAACCCAAGGGTGGGAAAAAACAAGTGTGCACATACTCAAAACTCATTCTGAGGAGGAGTCAAATCTAATGCTCGTCTGCAAAAGAACCAACAAAGGAGGTACAAATGTACCAAAGATTGAAAAGAAAGTGTGGTGATTAGGGGCATGTTCAAGGCCCACCTTGAAGAAAGGTTGAATCTAAGATCTTAATTCTCACCAACTCTGAGAGATTCATGTTAAGCTCACATGAGAGTCCAACAAGCTAGATCCGACAAGGAGTGACATAAGGGTATGACAAAGCAAATAATTGTGAAAAAAAAGTTCAAAAAAGAAAAAGAGAGACCTGCTAGATTGAAAACCCGACAGGGCAACCTAGGCAAAAAATAGGGTAACCCAGTAGGTTGAAAACCCGAAAGGGCGGCCTAGGTAAAACTTAGGGTTTCATTCAAAAAAAAAAAAAAAAACTCAAAGAGGAGAGATGAAAGCTTGAAGAGAGCAAGGGACGTGATATTCCCTCAAATCCAAAAATGAGAGTCCATCAAAATTGAAGAGCTAAATAAGGGAATTGAAAAAATAGGTTGACACAAAGGAACAACCTGAATGAAATAAAGAGATACAAGTGAGAAGAGACTTTCAAGAAGCCAATTCAAAAGCAAGCACTAATGAAAAGGGAGAAAGCTCCTCCAATGTGTGAGTTTTAAGTAATGCACACTTAGGGAAATTATTCAAAATGGGATTTTGAGCCTTTTATATATCCTTCATTTCAAATACCTGAACCCGGCCTACATTACAACCTATGAATAAAGACCTCCTTGAAGTCTTGGTAGTTTTTAGGCACAACTCTTGTGATGATTTCTCTTAGATTGAAAAGAAAGAAAGCCCAAGGTAATCAATCACTACTGGCAAAAGATCTTAAAAAGGAAAATTCTCAAATTAGGGGCATTCCCCTTATTTGCTCTGAGACAAAAATTCTCAAGCTAGGGGCACTCCCCTTGTTTGTCATCAAACAAAAGTGACTTCCCAAATTAAGGGCACTCCCCTTATTTGTCCCTCAGATAAAAATTCTCAAATTAGGGGCACCCCCCTTGTTTGCTTTCAAATAGGAAAAATTCTCAAACTAAGGGCACTCCTTTGTTTAATCTCAAATGAAAAGAATTCTTAAATCAGAGGCATTTCCTTTGTTTGCTCTCAGTGAATACAATCAATTCGTCAAGCACTATCATGCACATTCTTTGATTGCCTTTAAGGATTCAATCTCACAATGCTCAAAGTAAAAAAGCAAGGTTGTTTACTTGAATTCAATGATCTTGATCCTTCCTAATAAAAGAGAATGGTTTGGCTATCGAATGTCATGATCAACCAAAAGACCTATTCAAAGGAACTACCTTTTACTCATTTGAAAATGGAAAAAATGATTTTTCTCAAAATTGACAAGAACACCACATTGCAAAGAAAGGTTTCTACACCATAAGGTTTTAAAAGGAAAATTCAGATCATTTTCAAATTTTCTCTTGAATAAGCTCATTTTGAAATCACCATGCAGACTTGATCAGAGGTCGTTATCATCACCATGGTTGACCAAGTGTCTTCCAACCACTTTTGAACTACGTCTAGACCTGATCCTCCCAAAAGAGGTACGTAGGCAGTCTATCAAAGATTCGGTCCCAATCATCTGCATGACCTTCGGATAGGTCCAACTCTTGAACTACTTCTTAACCTGATCCTCCCAAAAGAGGTACGTAGGCAGTCCAGCAAAGACTCGGTCTCAATTATTTGAATGACCTTATGAATAGGTCTCACTTTTGAACTACGTCTGAACCTGATCCTCCCAAAAGAGGTACGTAGACAGTCTATCAAAGACTCAGTCTCAATCATCTGCATGACCTTTGGATAGGTCAAACTTTTGAACTACGTCTGGACCTAATCCTCCCAAAAGAGGTACGTAGGCAGTCTGTTAAAGGCTCGGTCCCAAACACCCAAATGACCTAAGCTTAGGTCTGGTGGAGAACTTAAAGTGATTGACTTGAAAATAGTTCACTTGCACAAAATGTTTTCATAACATGTTAAACTATGGGCATTGGCCCAACATTTTTGTGTGCAAGCATGTTACACTAGGGGCATCAATTCATCTATTTTATTTGTCAATATGATCTTCTTTTGCCAAATATGCTCAAACTTGGGGCATGCGCCCAACTGACAATCAAAAGAAGAGTTTGCTTGTTGTCTCTTGTAGGTTATCAAAGTCATCCCATTGGACCATTCATCAACAAGAGTTCACCCCACAGAATATTGCCACATCTTCATCAAAATACCATTCCCCAATGGAAGCAAGAAACCCAATCCTCCAAGGAATAAGCCGTCATCATCAAAATAGAAGGAGGCCAGGTAAGTATTGAAAAGCTAAGGTACGTGTTTCTAACCACATATGCCTTAAGCAAGACAAAACACCCCAACATTCACATAACGAAATGCATGACACTCAGGGTCTTACGACAAATCAAACTCAACCTTCTCGACATCCGAAGCATACTGAACCAACTTTCGCTTCCTAAGATTAATCTCCTTAAACAACCCCGAGCACATAAACAAAGAAGCCACCAAAACTAAAATAGAGAACCACACCAACATGAATTCATGAGAAAATTAACCAAGTCTAATTCAACATAATCAAGACTTAAAATTGACCAACCAAGTTAAAAATCACTACAAATAGCAATTCCAATTCAAAGAAAACAAACTCAAAGCTTAACATCCAAACATGAATCAATTCATTAATCCAAAAGCAAAACCACTGTATCAAGTTAACAAACCAGCAAATCTCAACCAAATGGAGCCAATCCAAAGCAACTATCCATCAAACTTAATCAACCATACTCAAAAAAATCAACACAACAAAGTTGTTTAAAAAAAAAAAGGATCATTGGCCTCAAAAGTTGCAAAATTTCAACAAAACCAATCCAATTTGGCCATACTCATTTCAATCAAACAAACCCAATCATACCCATGATCACACAGCAATAACCAAACTCAAAATTTTAGAGACACGTCAAGAAAAAACAAAATCAACTCAATTGTGCAAAAAGCCAGCCCAAATAAACAACCAAAGTCGAAAAATCATTTCAAATTACAAATCTGACCCTGAGTCAATCAAAATTCCAAGCTCCAACTCTGAGTTAGCATCCATTTTGAAATCCAACCCTAAGCCAATGACCCTTAGTCAAATAACCAACACAAAGATTTTAAGCCTCAATATGAGCAAACTAAAACAATTTTTAAGCCTCAAGATGAGCATTGAACAAATCTTCACAATAGAAAAATCTCAAAGAACAAAATTTCAAAAAAAAAAAAAAAAAACATTAAAAAAAATCTCCAAGAATAAAAAATTCCTTACAATGAGAATCTCCACAAATCATCTCAATAAAAAAATATTCATGAACAAACTTCCCTATGGACAAAGCTTCATAAGCATATTAAAATCAATCTCCAAAATCAATCATTTAAGCCTCAAAGATGAGCAAACCACCACTCAATCAAAATTAATCCCTGACCCCGAGTCACCAATCAAAGATTAAATTGTGACCTCAAATCGTACAAAAAAAAAAAAAAATTAAAATTCTTGACCTAAAGTCATCCACTGAAAGCCAAATGTAAATGAATCTTGACCCTGAGTCATCATCAAGAGAATCAAATTCGACCCTGGGTCAAAAATCAAAAATTAACCTTGAGTCATCATCCAAATTCAAAAAAATACTAAAATCGACCCTAAGTCAAAAATCAAATTTGACCCTAAGTTAAAAATCCAAGATCAAAATTTTGACATTGAGTCAATGTCATCAAAACATTTCTTCCTAAAGCACTTTGCGGATGTTGCATCCAACAACATTTTCTTTAAGGCAATTCTGCGGAATTGCATTCTCACCCGGCATTCTTTTGGGGCAACTTTCCAAATCTGTATTCTAACACTTTCTCTTTGAGGCAATTCTACGGAATTGTATTCTCAAAACATTTCCTTTGAGGCAATTCTACGTAATTGTATTCTCAAAATATTTCCTTCAAGACAATTCTTCGGAGTCGTATTATACAAAAGTCTCTTGAGGCAATTCTACGAAACTGTATTCTTAAAATATTTTTTTTTTTAAGGCAACTCTCTGAAGTTGTATTCCCACACTTCCCTTCAAGGAAATTCTACAGAATTGTATTCTCAAAACATTTCATTTAAGGCAACTTTGTGGAGTTGTATTCCCACACTTCCCTTTAAGGCTATTATGCATAATTGTATTCTCAAAACATTTCATTTGAGGCAACTGCCCAGAGTTGTATTCTCACACTTTCCTTTGTTGCAACTCTGCGTAGTTGTATTCTCACAACACTTCCTCTTTGAGGCAATTCAACGGAATTGTATTCTCAAAACATTTTCTTTAAGGCAATTCTACGGAATTGTATTCTCAAAATATTCCATTTGAGGCAATTTTTCTGAATTGTATTCTTAAAACATTTCATTTGAGGCAACTCTGCGGAGTTGTATTCTCAAAACACTTTCTTTGAGGCAATTCTACTGAATTGTATTCTCAAAACCTTCCCCTTTGAGGCAATTTCGCGGAATTGTATTCTCACACTTTCTCTTTTGGGACAACTTTGCGGAGTTGCATTCCCACAAATGTCTGAGGATATTATATCCCCACGTGAATAAATTAATGGTCACAAAATGAGATGTCATACTTGCATTGGTGTTTATTTATTACATAAATTCCACCAATGAGGGGCATTTGTTGACACCCCATTTTGCAACCACTGATTTTACTTTTTTACACTTTAGTGCATAAAGGGTAAAATGGTAATTTCACAAGCTTGACAATTCAAAGTTGGTCCATAAATTTTAAATCATATTTTAAGGGATCAAAATTGAATTAAGAATGAGAGTACATTTTTTGGATTGGAAATCGGATCAAAAACCGAGAATTTATTTAGGAAATACATTTGATTAATTGAAATGATATTTACCAAATGCTCACATACATAGGATTACTTGTTAATTAATTTAATTGGTCCTCTAAAGGATTAAATTAAAATTAATTAATTAATTATTCCTATTGGTTTAGAACACCTTAAAATGGTAAGTATTCATGCACAAGATATTCATCAAAGGATAATTCTTAAATAGATTTATTTTTAACTAAAGGGATAATTATTTTAACCAATAATTATCATATTAATTATTAATAAATTGAGGAAAATCAAGAAATCTCAAATTCAGCCAAAGAAGGACTTCTAAATCCACTAAAAGTTGACCAAAGGTGAAAAAACCCGGAATTATCCAAAGCCCAATTCGAATTTGGATTCCAGCCCATATACTGATCGGTATTTCCACCGTAACTTTTGACTCAATTATCCGATTGAGTTGATTCAAATTGGGCTGGAAATTTGACATGATAGGCTACAAATATGTGTCTAATGACCATCTCCAAATTTGAATTTTTAGAGGGTCAAAACGGGTCCGCAATCAAAGCCTAAAAATCTGTCAAAATTTCGGGATTTTCATGAAGTCTATCCAATTTCCAAAACCCTAATGCACTCCCATGAAATCTAAAACGTGGGTAGGTTCATTTTAGGGCCGCCATATAAATAGAAAATATTCTCATTTTTACGGAGGTTGGAAAAATTAGTCACAGCAATCCTAAGCAAAATTCAAGAGAATTTTTACAAAGGGTTAGACTTAAGAATAAGAACACAAGTGTGTTCTTATATTCAAGCCTAGGGATTACAAAAGCCATTTTTTGTAATCTCTATTTCCAATCTTTCAATTCCATTTTTAATCTTTTTTAACTAAATTTAATGGTTTTTCTCAAGAATCAATTTTTAGGACCGGTGGTATTCTCGATCAAGAGGCCGCATTCTACCACAATCAAATTCAATTCGGGACACTCATTCAAGAGGTTGCATCCCAAAAGGTACAATCCTTTCTTTTTTTAATTTAATGCAGTAACTTTAATTGTGTAGAATGCATGATTAGGTTTTAATTTTAATTGCTTGATTAATTTTTAATGCACAATTGCTAGATTGCACTATTTTTGGTTTCTATTCTGTGAATGATGCAAATCTGATTTTTCTAACATGTTGTACTAAAATTACAGCAACTTTTAAATTATCTTTTTCATGTGAGATGCATGCTTAAATGATTTTAAATGCTTGATGATTAATCACTATTTAATTTTTTATTGCATGTATTGTTGTGATGCTATGAATCAAATGCGAGTATGGTTTGTTTGAGGTTGTGAACTTAGACTAATGGATCCTTAGAGACTGACTTAGGTCAGGTTGGATGGGTGCCTAACACCTTCCCATCCAATCCCCTAGCCCCCGAATCCTAATCTTAGGGGATGTTTAGATTAGTTTATGTATCCTATTTACTTTCTTTTTTAGATTGTATTTAGGACCAAAGCCTTGTATTTTGTTTTCTTAGATTGTTTCTAGGGCAAAATATTGTAATTTGTTTCTTTTCCAAACAATTGTATTATTTATTCAATCAATAAAAGATAGCACTTTTTTCTTAGCTTTTTGTTATAAAAGTTAAGTGGCGACTCCATTGTAATTTCCCTTAGTGATTAGAAAGGAAAA
Organism: Fagus crenata; assembly: GCA_014362285.1. Classification (NCBI taxonomy): domain Eukaryota; kingdom Viridiplantae; phylum Streptophyta; class Magnoliopsida; order Fagales; family Fagaceae; genus Fagus; species Fagus crenata. The sequence continues at coordinate 7,037 of BKZX01025786.1, read as the reverse complement.
CAGTGAAAGTCTCCATTTTGAGAATCATGTTTAGGCCTTTACATTGGGTTAAAGGTCGTGGTTCTCACAGGACTACATTGACGACTTCATCAATGGCAACCAGGGATGGGAGGAGCTGCGGATCAAGGCCTTCCTGCTTGCTTTTTCAAGTATCATCCTCTTTCCTTCCTCTATTGGTAGGATAGATCTAGGTGTAGTCCTAGTGGAGTGCTTGAGCGGGATCCTCACCATTGTCCTCGCTATAGTGAGTTAGACTGTGAGGTCTTTCTCATATTGTAGGATCCATGGCGCTGGTGTGCTTATGTTCTGTGCCCAACTATTCTAGTTGTGGTTTTGTAGCCATCTGTGCTACATTTATAAGTTGCAGACTTCCTTCTACTTTGAGAGGAGTACGATCAGGCACTCGAGGTGCATAGACCTTCCTTTAGATGGCTCTAGTGAGGAGTGAGCCCTGTATCTGATAGGCTTGCCATAAAGCAAGTGGGCTTAGAGAGTGACTTGGGGGCCTGTAAAGTGGCATGCCTAGACTCATTGCCATGGGCTAGCTAGGCTTCCCCTTCCTAGAGTATGGGGTTGTGTAGGCTATTATCCAAGCCTAGGCTTGAGACAATTCAAGGGTCTGCAGCATTTGCCCCGTATAGATGACCCCAGCCTTATGACCTTCGAGTACCTCGGTGGGACATCCATGTGGGAGAACATAGAGAGAGTGACGCACTACTAGAGCTGTCGGCTGTCAAAGGTCGACTTTGTGGACCTAGACTCACCTAGTGAGGAGATAGCTACCTTTGAGTATGTCCGATGGCGAAAGGAGTTAGGATCCTCCTTCATTCCGATGCCTCCTTCTAGACCAGCTATGATGACACCTTTTGCACGGACCTATCTATAAGATTCAGCTACCAGTGATTATTTATCTCGCAATCTCAACCTAGAGCAGGAGTTGGATAGGATACGAGATGAGCTTGATGCTGAGAGAGCTGCTAGACGGGAGTCTGAGCCCCATTACAGGGTGTCGCGATTGTAGAGGCAGGTGACCCGGCATGAGCGCGAGAGGGAGAGGACACAGCTCGACATACTGACCTTGGAGGGGAGAGTCTCTGACTTAGAAGGCACCGTAGACTTTGTTCAAGACTTGCTATAGTCTTCCGAGGCTGCTCAGGATGTTCTTGGGAGTTCACTGACTGATACTCAGGCACGCCTGGAGGAGGAGCAGATAGCACGGACTCAAGCCAAAGATGAGCTTGATCTTCTTCGTGCTTACACCCAATCTTTGATGAATTCCTCCACTAGCCGTCCACATGACATAGTATGACTCCAAAGAGCCGTGGAGGCCAGAGATGATGCACTTACAGAGACTCGTGCAAAGATGGAGGCATTTCTTCTTCGGATCAGCATACTACAGGCGGACTGCGAGGTCATGCAAACTGAGATGGACTGCGTACAGCAGGTATGTGAGTCAGGACCTGATATGCTCAGTGCAGAGCATCTTCAGCTTCACAGATCCTTGCATCGAGCAACTAGGGTAGCTCAGTCAGTAGGAGCTAAGGCCACTGCCATTCTTGAGGGTTATCATGAGAGAGATCCGATCCGCTTTACTGAGTTAGATATATTTTGCAGTCGAGCTTCCATTCGTCTGAGCCAAATTTGATCCTGTTGTTATCTTTTTTGTTCCTTGTGTAGATGAGTAGTCAGTACCTTGTATTATGTGGCAAGCCCTTCATAAATCCGAGTCGGATTATGTAAGGCTCCCACTTTTATATTTTTCAGTTTATATGTATTTATGTAGCTAAAGACATCATGAAAAAGTTTTGTATTGACACAAGAATTTATGATATTGATATATTTGTATATGAATGAATGAATGTGTACGGATATGAAGATTGTAAGCACAAAGCAGAAGGTTAACTATTTTGATATGCCACAAGAAAAGGATATTAGGGGAACATGCCACCTTTTGATCCTTTATGCACTTTGCAGAAATGATTTTGCTCATTGCTTGAAAGGTAACACAAGTCATTCTTTCGAGAAAAGATAATCTTGCATCTGGATTTTTCTTGCAAACTAGTCTTGAAAACTAATCTTGCAAATTGATTTTGAACATTGGTCTTGCAAACTGATCTTGAACATTGGTCTTGCAAACTGATTATAATAATAAATTTTTTATTTTTTTATTTTATTTATTTATTTATTTTAGCCATATGTTTCCCCTGAAACCAAGTCCGACTTCCACGTTACTTTTGCCTATGGCGCCTCTTTCGAGGTTTTCACCATACCCGTGGTATTTTATCCTGAGGGTGGCATCCTTTCGGATTTTCACCACTTCCCAAGTCTTCAAAGGAAAACATTGTAAACAAGTCAACATAGAAAAGAGTGTTTTGAACATTGAAAAATACATCTTTGATTGATTCAAACAACATTACACATAGTACTTGATTATAGAATCTAAGTTGAATGGAGCATGGAATTCTTCATCATCCATATCTGCTAAAATGAGAGCCCCACCAAAAAAGGCTTTCTTCACCACATAAGGACCTTCATAAGATGGTGCAAACTTTCCTCACGAGTCGAAGATAGCCATATTCTGCTTTTTCAAAACAAGGCTCCTGGCTTGAACATATGGAGATGTGTAAATGGCCTTTCAGTTCTTCTTAAGCTGAGAAGTGTTGTATAAGCGAACACATGATGCTACGCTGTTGCGTTGTGTAGATGCTAAAGAAGGCAATCAGTTGATCGACGAGATGCATGCAGGGTTGATGGGAGCCCATGCAAATAGTCCTTTCTTAGCTAAGAAGATCATGAGAGCGGGTTACTATTGGTTGACAATGGCAAGCGATTGCATCAAGCATGTTCAAGCATGCCACAAATGCCAAATTTATCAGAACCATTAGCGCTTTATGCGCAATTGCCATATGCTTTATGCACTTACCAGACATCTGTCAAGACGTCAACTGGAGCTACCCCTAACCACTGAATTTGATTCCAATGTGTTCATTGTTGCTGCAAATTTTCAAGGAGTTCCTTGAAGTGTTAAAGGTTCTGGTTCATGAAAGATATTCATTTATGAAGATTCGAAAATTCTAGGCCGATTGTGGTAGAAAAGGAAACAAGGCGTTTACAAAGGTTGTGATAGAGAGTCCAGCTATGCTAAGATTTTGTGAATAGAATATTTGTAACTGTTTTTCCTATAATGATTTTTCTAATGGAATTGGATCACCCAAGTAGTTTTTCCATTGAAGTGGTTATTCATTGGTTTTTCACCTTGTTACTAGATCTATGTGTGTTTTTACAGCTTTATTTTTGCTTTAGATTTAGTATTTAAAATCTGTGGTTAATATATTTGTTTGTGCTTAATCCACAATAAACTTGTTTAATTTTCGTTGTTTAGTTACATAGGAGGTCAAAACAGATTTTTCAATTGGTATCAGAATCTAGGTACACTCTATAAATGATTAGTTTCCTAAATATGATCCTTGACCACTGTTGCTATGGATAAATCTTAGTTCCTTGTTGGTCCCCCTTACCTTGAGATAAACTCCTTGGCTTTTATAACCTCACTCAAAAGTAATGATTATTTCGGTGAGAGTGACCATGATGAATCAGATGAGGAATATGGACTTCAAAGATACACTACAAAAAATGTGAGTTGTAAGGGCGGTTTTTTTAGAGGTGGTTTAGTAAAATGCCTCTACAGACATCTATTGAGGCGGTTTTATTGACCGCCTCTATACTTTTTAATCTGTAGAGGCAGTTTTATTAAACCACCTCAATAGTATTATTAGATAGAGGTGGCTTTATTAAAACCGCCTCAATAGTATTATTAAATCACCTCAATAGTATTATTAGTTTGAATCCTAAATTTTCTTTTAACAATCTCATTTTACCCGATTCTCTCTCTCTCTCTCCTTTCTCATTTTACCCGATTCTGTCTCATTTCCCTCTCTCTCTCTCTCACTCCACCATCGTTGCTCGAGCTCTCCACTATCAGCGCTGCTTGAGCTCTCCTCTTTCTCTCTCTATTCTCTTCAGGTACTGATTTCTCTCTATTCTCTTTAGGTACTGATTTCTCTATCTTCTCTATTTCCCATTTCTCTCTCTTTCTATCTTCAGCGCCAGGTAACCATCGACCTCCGCAGCTAGGCTTTGATGGTTTCATAGATCCCTCCAAGGTATTCTCTCTCTCTCTCTCTCCAATTTTGTGATCCCTCCAAGCTAGGGTTTCGTTTTCTGATTTGGTCAAGTAGAAAATTTCTATAGGACTTGGATTTTGGATTATGTGATTTCTCTGTTTGTTTTTCAAGGTGAGGATTTTCAATTGGGTTTTGTTGTTTGTATTGTCCCCAAGGTTAACTACCAAAGCTCCAATTTTAGGAGGGATATCCACCCACTGATTTTGATAAAGAACTTGGAAGCCTCCGATTTGGTCTTGTAGAAGAATTGTGAAGAAATTTAGCTAATTTTGCTTTGGAAAACATAAACGCAAGTGAGTCTCACATAAGCAATTGATATTGGGATTGGCGTGTTATTTTATCTATTAGCTTAACATAGTAGAAATATTTGGTTTGATAATCGTTGGAACTTGCTATTTTTGGTGGGAATATCTGTTATTTTCTGATGAGATAGAAATGATGAAACCTCTTGGTGTGGGATCTAATATCAATGTAACAATACTAGGCACTAGAATTTAAATAAATAAATAATTGACTCAGTTATATACTCTTACTATTTTATTGCTTAAAGTTTAAACCCCTGCAGCTTTGTCCAACCAAAGTATATGGTTTTATCACTTTAATCATGAAGCTAGTTATTGCCGAAGTTATTTGTAAAAGGTGGGCCTGCAATATATTGATCTCTCCTTTATTTAAATTTAATGCTTTGGCGAGATGGATATATTATGATTTGCTTTTACCATATTATAGGGTGCATATACAGGAGTTTGTTCACAGCAGCATGTGCCTAGTTACAAGAATAACATTGATAAATTTAAGGCTGAAAAGATTGATTCTGTAATTTGTGTTGCTGGATAGTAGTGACCAACAAGGGTGGGCCTTTGATAGTAACTCCAAGAGGGTAAGTCCCAGCCTCTTTAGATTCTCTGAATAACTTATTACAATATCCCTGCAATTTGTTTTTGAACATTACTACACAAGAAACTGGTAAAGTTAAGTGGGAGCAACTTTAGGCAATAATTTAGCAGCCTAATACTTTTTGCTAAATTTTAGTTAAATCTAGTTCTTTTAATTGGAGTATTGGAGGATATTGATATTTGTGGGTTTGAGAATGATGAGCCTAGTGAGCTTCCTAACTATGATTTTGGTGATATTGGCAATGAGATTGCTTGTTGGATGGATGAACCCCTCAATATACCCTGCCAATAAGTTTTGTAGCTTAGGATAGTATTATTATTAGTTTTATTTATAGTTTTATTAGTCTTAGGAACCTAAAATATGTTCCTGTGACAGTGGTTTTGTGAGTGCCTTTAATTTATTTATTTAGGGAGTATGTTTCAAAGAGATGGAGAGGGATGAGCTAAGATTTTTGTGAGAAGAGTCCCTTGGGTTTTCCTGTGCTATAAGAGCTGTCCAAAGGGTTCTCATAACTCTCCTAAGAGAGCTTTTCATGTTTCTGAGTCCCTTCGGTGCAACAGGCTTGCCAACCCTGAGTCAATCAGTTTAATCCAGGCATAATAAAAGTAAAAAGTTTATGTTTAAACAACCTAATTATAAGTTACATGATAACAGAACTTGTTTTGCATCAAATTTCTTTATGATTTGTAAATATAAGAAGTCCTATTCTCACAAAAATTAGTGAGAGTTGCTTCATTCACCTTAGATGCACATTTTCTGTTTAAGGTACTAATTGTCTAAGGGCTAATATCTATATATATTTAAAAAAAAAAAAAAAGATGTTTTCGAGGAAGAAAATATGGTATCAGAAATTTATTTCTTGGAATTTTCACAAAATATTTCAAATTAAAAAAAAAAAAAGAAGAAGATTTTTGTTTGTCCTATTAAAGAGACTGTTTAGAGTTAATTCCTAATCACATTCGCCTTGTTTTATAAATAGGAAGATGTTAATATATGTTTGTTGAACTTGCACTTGCATTGTCATGCTGTTTTTTTTTGCCATTGTGTAGGATGTGAGTCTCACCTACACAATTTTTAGTGATGGGGAAGGAACCTACAAAATGAGTTTGAGGATTGAGCACTGAAGAGCATGTTGGTTTTAACAACTGTGGAGATTTTTTATTTTTTATTTTCAATCGTGTTTGTTTGAACAATTTGAAATGGTTTTTTTTTATACGCCTCACTTGGTTTATCAGTAACTCATATTAATATCGATTTCGAAGTATAAAATGGATTTTATTGGTAGCTTGGATTTTATAGTTATGAAATGGCTGAGCTATAGCTCATTGACTATATTTCCTACTTATATATATATATATATATATTTATATAAATCTATTAACTCTTTGTAAAATTTGGAATGGTTAAGAGCTGTATATTAACCTGGAATGAGGATTTCCCTGTTATGATGGAGCTATGGAGTAGCATTCTTCTATAGTTTACTGTTGTGAAATGTCTCTTGGGATTCATTTGAAATTCATACATATTCTATCACTTCAGATTTTTAAGATGCCTACTTGATGCTCTTTTGATTCTTGATTTAGTTTTGGCATGATTGGATGAGGTTTTGTCCTCTGGTAATTTGAGATTTTGTTTGTTCATATCCTCTTTGCATGCATTGGTTGTGTTTTTAATAATTTCTCTCGATTCTGCCTTCCATATAGGTGAAAAGGGAATAGAATTGGTTTGTGCCATCTCTTAGTGAAATTTTATGATAAATTGGATATGTACAAAGTAGGATACAATAGCAGATTTGTTTCCCTGCTCTAGTGTTACAATGATATTTTGAGTTCAATAATGGAGATGATATTTCACTAAGGTAGAGAACTATATGGTCACTCAGAAGAAAAGAAAAAAAAAATCTATATGGTCAGTATACTTCCGGAGTTTTGAATTTTCAAGCTAATTTCAAGAAGG
>BKZX01025772.1:0-31731 GCA_014362285.1 Fagus crenata | reverse complement strand
CATAAGTAGACTCGAAATTTTTGTCCATAATTTCATGTTTTTGTCCACATTTTCCAGAAAATTGTATGAACATTTAAACATGTTCATACGAATTGGTCATATTTCTTGGCATTTATTAAACATGTTTTTTAGCATCTTTGTAACAATTTTATCATTTTTTATCTCAACCAACCAAAATCACTTCAAAAAAAAAAAAAAAAAAAAAAACCAAACTTTATTATTTCCAATGTAGACAATGGCAATAGGTTGCTCCTGGATATTTGTTTGAACAAAGAATGTCTAAAAATGTTTCCCAAATTGTGGTGAAACTAAATATGGTTTCACCACAATTTAGGGAACATTTTTAAACATTCTTTTTTTTATACCTTTCGCAACGAGTAATGTGAAGATTCCAATGGCAATAGGTTGCTCCTGGTAAATTCCTCAAAAAAAAAAAAAAAAAAGGTTGCTCCTGGTAACATTAAATATAAAAGAAACTCATGGGTAACCTAAAATATACGCAAATGTTTCCAACCAATTTCATCATTTCATTTATTTACTCCATTTACAAAAAAATAAGATATTGTTTCTGTTGACTACCTTTAATACAATCTCAAGTATAGAAAAAATAGAGCAACCAAAATTTTAAATACAAAAAGTATAAACGTAAATACAAAAATAACAAATGTGTATCAAAACATAAAACTATATGCCGGTAAAGAATTGGGCAGCAACAAGCACGATAAAGAATTGTTCAGTTTTAGCTTTGTACAGCTTTGGGCAGCAAAGAATTGTAATAGAATTCCAGCAGAATACGTTGCCGAATTCTTGGGCAACCAGCCTACAAAACATAAAAGACATTTAGAAATTATTGGTTAGTTGTTTTGACTTAAAATGAACGCATTAAAGCATCATGAAATGAAGGTGTGGAAATCATACCTCTCCAAACTGTACTATCTTGTTTAAAAAAATCAAGGATTCCATGTATGTCAACATAAAAATCCCACAGTTGAAGTTGGAAAAATTGAGGCAAAACTACATAAAAATCAATATTGATTAACATAATTTATGGAAATTTACTTCACTCAAAATTTAGATTCATAACATCCATAGAAACCAACATGTACCAACAACCTACGTAACATCCATAATATCCATAGAAAGTGTGGACAATTATCTTTAAGTTTGGACATTATTGTCCACATTTTCTGGAAAATAGTATTAACATTCAAGTGAACCCAGAAACCAACATAGCAACCAACAATTACATTTGAGTTATCAACCAACAACCAACATCTCAATTACATTTGAGTTATCAAAACACCAACAATCAACATAGCAACCAATATTTGCATTTGAATTATCAAAACACATTAAAAGAGAATATAAACTTACTTACACAGTTTACACTCAAATCTGTCTCAATATATTTGGGGTCATGATAGATATTGGTACTTACGCGTAGTTATCTTGGTTTGGTATGTCATTCTTGTATTCTAGGAGCCATGTATAGACATCCTGATGGCCCAACTTCTCTATGCATATCTGCTCCAAAACTTTTCTTTATGATGCAGGCAGCAGAAAGTAGTATCAGTGGGATTAACTAAGTTAATACTGGGTTAGCAAGAAAATTGAAATGAAAAACAAGTGTTTACCAATATTAGCGCCAAAGCTCTATGGGTCGCACTAGGTAAAGAATAAAAAAAAATAGAAATCTTTTTCTAGGCAATCTACAACCAGCATAACAAAATGGCCACTGTGGTATTTTGGGATAAAAATCTGCATTAAGAAACACGAAAGGGTAGGTCATACACAGTTTTTTCAGAATAGATATGTAATGACAGTTTTTGACAAAATGAAGTTGGAAAAGGTCTCTAATTACCCGGTTGCAATTTCCCGGCATTGCGCGTACCCAACTAGGGCGGAATACAAATTCTGGTCCAAGCTGGTCATCCTGAACGGGTTGTTTACCCTTTCTTGTTCTTTTGCCTCTTTGTGTTGAAGTTGACTAAGCTGAACCCAGGATCGTAGTCTGCATAAATCATAGTTAGTTATTTTGACAAAAGAGCTCGTTGTATTGACATCATTCATAGTGTAAAAGTATGAACAAGTATTTGCCAAGGTTGAAATTTTGTTATTTTACCCCGCCATATACGCTTATTATAAAGTTTATGTACGATGGAGGGTGGCCGCTTTCAGTGAGTTTTTCCATAAGTACTCCTTGAAAGTGTCCACCACCTGCGTGTGTCACACTTGCTTAGTAAACAATGTGGAATTGTAAACTCATGTCTCAAATATGCAATAAAGAAAGGATCTAAAATGTAAAATGAGTATGTAATTACCGCGGTGTATATCCACCTAGAACTTTCGTCCTGAGCTTGATCGCCTAACAATGATGACACATCTCGACCCATGATCTCATATGTTTCGGTTGAGATTGCAACCTCATTGCTATCAACCCCGCTGGGCCTAGAAAATTTTAAACGTGTTATAAACCAGTATGAGGTAATATATCTAATCACTTCATAAATCATTAAATAATTGAAAGAAAGGAGTTGTTACAACCTTCTCCTAGTGGCCCGCTTTGTCACGGACGACCATTTCTTCCTAAAATCAGCCAAGACAGCCTCATCATGAGCTGTTAGCTGGTACAGGAAATGAGTATCCACCCACTGCTCATATGATTTTTAAACATGGAGTATATAAACTTGCATTTCTTAATTACTTTATTGTTAAACAACTCATGTACCTCATTTCTGACCGGTTCTGATTCGGGAGGCACTATTTGAACCTTCTTTTGGGCTCATGTTTTCACTGCCCTTGTATACCTCACAGTAGTAGCCCCCTTCGATAGAAAACTCACCAAATCCACCACAGCTGCAACTGCCTCCCCTTCATTGTTCCGTTTTGATGGTGAGCTTGCCAAGTCCACCATGGCTGCCTTGGACTTCTTTTTGGCAGGTTTGCCTCTCTTCACAGCCTTGGACGGTGAGCTTGGCAAGTTCATAATGGAGGTTTGAATGAGCAGCTGGGTTTGAACAGGTGGCTGGTTTTGTTTTAAGTTTTGTGAGGGTGGGGGCTGGTTTTGCTGAATAGTGGGGTTAGACTCTAACACTATGGCCACTAGACCCTTCACACGATTCAGCTCATCCTGTAAGCGCTTAACATGGCGTTCTACAGCTTCCCGTTTAGTCATCTCAGCTTGGAGCTCTAGCTGCCATTAGTTGGACAGCGTTTGAGTTGTATTGCTTGGTCCAGCCCCATTATTCCTTAATATAGCTGTGTGTGAGCTGCCATGGGTTTCTTGTAAGGTCTCCAAGGCTGTTTGTACCACGGATTCCTGTTGCTCCCATGGCATCGTTACAAGCACGGACAGCACCTGCAAATTGCACTATATGAATTAGAACAATGAAATACTAACATACAACATCTTTATAAGAAACTAACATTGATATTAAATTAGTATGCAACTTTAGTGTAAGATACTTACATTGGCACTGTTACTATAGGCGTCCATTGCCTTCTTAGTAAACATTCTTTGGTGGGTCCATGCTAAGAATCTTGGGAAAGATTGGTTAATTTCAGCATTCTTTTTACCAATCCCCGAGTGCTCGCATGCCCATATCTGCATAAATGATGACATCAATGGTAAATTTAAGAATAAAACAAAATTTAGAATGGTTGTGGAGTAAACAATAAGGATAAAAAAATTTTTACCTGAAACAAGGCAGTGCAACCTTGAATGTGCAAGTTGCCTCTAGCTTTTTTCGCTTGCTTCGATGCAGCTGTGCGGTTTAAACCACTAACCAAGAACTCATACACTGCCTTCCCCCATGCATATCTACCTAGGTTGGCTCTATCATCAAGCAATGGTAGGAGGTTTGTGTTGACTTTTTGGGAAGTGGTAGGAAACAAAAAAATAGTTTAAGACTAGGGCAATATACAACCTAACCCTATCTGGGACTTTTATGGAAGGTTTGATGAGCAATCTCACCAATTTAGTCCATTCTGGTGAAGTTGTCTTCAAATGGGTATTTAACAATTTCTCCCCCAGAGACTCCCTAGAATGAGACTGGTTGCAATCAATTGGCTCCCCCCCTCACAGGTAACCCCAATATAAAGGCAACGTCATATAGGGTGAAGGGTATGAGCCTATCACCCACTTGGAATGCACGTTCATCGACATTCCAACTTGCAAGCATCACTTCAAGCATTCGTCCATTGGCCTCGATGTTGCAGTGGAGATTCAACAACCACCCAAATGGAGTGGTTTGCAGCTGCCTCTTACATTGTTCAGATAGGCTCTTATTAACGTCCATCAACTTGCTGACAATGCAATGATGACGAATACGGGGTTGAACTTTTAGGTTGCCTGCGGGTGTGTTGACATCAATACTCACCATTGCCTTGGCCACATGCAAAATGGAAATCCATAGAATTAAAATATTTCATAAAATCATTAATCATTAAAAGAAACAATAAGATATAGAGGATAAATGCTAACAATGGAAAAAGTTAACTTCCCATATTCCATCCATAAACACATTAATAAGGCCTAGTTGTTTAAGCTTAAAATGCTTGCTTATTTTCACCTTCAGTTTATGTACAACTTTTGGAAGCCTCACTTTTTCCAAAAAAAAAAAAAAAATGAGTACTTTTACACAACTTATTTTTTAAACAAATTGAGTCAGTAAGAACAAACTCATCCAAAGACATTATGTCTTAAAGCCAGCATGTCACACAAGCATTTCAGTCATACAATTTTTATTTTTTTTTTAAGTTACAAGGACCCAATGGGTTTTGAACTCAAGACCTAACTGTCCACCTTTTTATTACAATGAGGATAATCTCATATTTGAAACATGTTAAAACTCTTTTAACAGGTTTAAAGAAGAAGATAAATTATCATTATATGTTTCTGCTTGTAATCTCAAGACAAGGATTAAAAAAGTATGCCAATTCAAACACTATTGTACAAAAAATGTGAAAATTGTCCAGAATACCCTTAAATTGTCCAGAAAATCCTCACATTGTCCACACTTAGCTAACATGAACAAACATTCAGATAAATTGGATAATACAAGTACATAACTACATATATAGTATTATTTTGGGTTCATATACAAACATACATACATGCATACATAGGTACTATATATATAACAAAGCCTAGCATGCAGGTAGTCTTAGTAAATACATGCTGACCCTTTAATCACAGTTTAAACATGTGGCCATTCAAAACATATTTGTCACATTCAAGTTAACCTATGACCACACACACACACACACACACACACACAAAAAAAAAAACCAGATGTCATTTCATAAAGTACTTTGTTAAACTCAGCCTACCTTGGCTCACTTTAAAAGCTATTGTAATAATTTTGTATAATGCATATGTCATTATTATAATTTAAACACATACACACTAGATAGACTAACATACATTTTCAGTCAATATGTTTGCTTTCATCAATTAAATTAGTTAAAGGATATTTATAATAAATATATCCATGCTTTGGCAACCCCACCACAACATAATGCAGTTAAGAAGATTCTATGCCTACTCACATATTAAAATTCAAGGACGCCCAGTAGACCAATTATCTGGAATACGTGTCAACAACTAGAGCAAGTCATTGTTCTAGAATCTAAGTCACAGAGACGGTATTACCCAGCTAGCTATATTAAATTATCATGTGGCTATGGCTCCTGTTGATCTAAGATTAATAATGAGAGAGAGAGAAGATGTGGTTTATCTGTTCAAATAATTGTATAAGCTGGGGAAAAAAAAATTAACTTTATATGTAAATATGATAGAAGTCCAAGTGGGAGACAATTTACCCTGCCCCAGTTAGCACAACAGCCTATAACACAGTTAATTACAGACAGTTCAACTTTGAGGCTTTGTAGTTGAACCAAACATGGACCCATTTCCTGGCAAACCAGACCTGATGTTCCAGCCTTGTAGATGCATAGGTTCCTAAATGAATTCTCTTGAAGAGTATCCAGTCAAACAGTTGCATTCATAGGCTACGTGTCCCTACCAAGTTACCATGCAATGGATTTTTTTTTTTTTTTTTTTGGTTAAAATAACAAATAAGCATAATTCATTTGAAACTTTTCAATGAAATTAAGGAAGTTGCATTTCAAGGTTCCAACTTCCAACTTCCAACTAACCACATACACTTACATGTCCAACCAAGTTACCATGCAATGGATTTCTTGCGTTCAAATAACAAATAAGCAGAATTCATTTTCAATCTAGCAAGACCAACATCCCTGGATTTAGCTCCTTCTTTCATTCAATCAATATGTGCCTAAGACTCTAACTTTAACTATAAATGGATTCATTCCATGGACCATGAAAATTTGTTTTCAACTCATAAAGTACAAATTTTACATCACAACTGTACTGTAATACAGATAATAATCCAAAAGAATCAGATAAATAAAGCTAATGTAAATTCCAAAACAGATTGGATAAAAGAAGTGAAAAACTCATATAAATGCAGCACTCAAGCACTAATTACCTTGATGAGGACATTGCAGAAATGGCAAGCAGACAAAATATACATAAAACCCTAAGATTGTCCACAAAACCCTAAGATTGTCCACACTTAGCTAATTCGTCAACCAAAGTCAAAATATTTCACAATCTTAGTCCAATCATAGTATCAACTCATAGAAAATTTAAAATCACAGAAGAAAATGGAAATGTAAACTAACCTTTCTCTTTGGTAGGAGGTTTCTTAGTTCCTTGTACTATTGTGTCTACAGGTGCAAGGGAATGGGTCACGTTAGGGAAGTTTGAGTGTTTAAGAGGAGTGGACTTTGTTCTTGGGGATGTTTGCAAAAGGAAACCGTAAAGAGAGGAAGAGGAAAGACTGTCAGATAGCACGGTTCAGTTTCAATTTCAATTTGGAAGAGAGAGAAGAGCGGGCATTGTGTTGAGGAAGCTTGGGTTTGACATGCAACTGTGTAAAAATGATGCCGTTTTGGGGACCACTTTCCCCCCAAAAGACCAACACGACGGCGTTTTGGGGACCACTTTCCCCCCAAAAGCCCAACACTACACCATTTTGAGGACCACTTTCCTCCCAAAAGCCCAACACGACGCCGTTTTAAGGACCAAGTTTCCTACCAAATTTCCCACGTTGGACCGGCCCATTCTTTCTTTCTTTTTTGGTTTCTTTCTTATTTTGGTTTCAATGGATTAATGGGTTTGGGGTTTTTTTTGCAACCTCAGATATTAATGTATGTATTATGGGTTATTATATGACAATGGGTTTGGGCTTTTTTTGCAACCTCAGATATTTATGTATGTATTAAAATCTTAAGTAATTAATTATTTAATCAATTAAATTAATTTACATGTAAATATTAATCAATAAATTACCAGAAAAATGTACATATTAATGACTAAAATAGTTATTAAACTATTTTAAATAAAAAAAAAGACAAAATATATAATATCTGAAATTTAGTTAGGGGGGAAAATTATAATTTGATACTAACATACATACATATAATAAGATCTAATAACTTTTTTATATTAAAATCAGAAAAGACAAAAAATTAAAAGATTATAATAAAAATATTTAAATTCCAAAAATATAAGTAGAACATTGAAATTGAGTAATTTAGATCTTAGTTATCAAAAAGTAACATTGATATTTTATGTAATGCAATTATACAAACTAAGGTATTAAAAACGTATGTCATACAATGTTTTTGGTATTCGTGTTTACATTTGATAACCACATTAGTACTACGATTACATTTGAGTGACATATTTAAACAACAAATTGTAATGTTTTTCTATTAAGAATGCTTCATACAGTAATGCTCCATACAGTACTATATAACTAAGAATGGTCTATACACTAGTACTACTTTGTTTTGGCTCACCATATATGTTTTTGAACAAACCTGTGTAGTTAAAATATACGACAATATACTAATGGCCATCTTCTATGTGAACAGCAAATCCGATCCAAACAGGAAAGTGTTGGATGACTAGAATGGTTCCAATCAACACCTGATCTATAGCGGATGGTATGCTTAGGGTTGATCCGAGGAAGAGACCAACACACGATTTATACATTTCCTTGTATCTAACTATAACTTAACCATTGAATGTATGAGATATAATTGATGATGACGACACATGATAGGAGGTTATCCTAATGGGAAAGAGGTGGATGACTAGGATGACTAATGTTTTCCAATTATACCACACATAACTGAAAAAAAATTGTTATGTTATTATTATTTTTGCTAAATTGCATTATATTACTTGTATAAGTTAAGAATACTTTCTAAAGTTCCATTTTTAATTGAAGTTTACGTTTTATCATTGTTAAAAAAAGTTATATATTGTAATGAAGAAATTCATAAATTAGTTAACAACAAATATTGATCTAACATATTCAACCATGATTATTACAATTTCTGAATCTAACATACGTAAAATACATTATTGTACATTTTTTTTAAATATTTTTTCGTTTTCTAATTTTCATAATATTTTTTTGACATATTTTAAAATTACAATTTCTGAATCTAACTTGTACATACTTTCTGAAGTCACATTTTCTTAATTTTTTTTTTTACGTTTTATGTCAATAATTATTAACTGTATTATTTGCAATATTTTTATTGATAATAATATTTGAATGAATATTTGCAATTTTTCTCAATAATTATTAAATGTATTATTAACAACTCAAATCTTTATGACAAATTTAATGCAATTTTTCTCAATAATTATTAAATGTATCTTATACTAATATTCTTTTTATAATACTAACATAAAATTGTGTTTATAACCACAAAAACAAACCATATAAAATGTATTCATAATCCTTGTATGAACTGTATTAATACCAGCAAAGTTTTTTAAACAACCTATGCAATTGCATAAAAAACCCGAATTGAGATCATGGATTTGCATGATTGCACCCATGCAATTAGCTTGAATGGTTAAGATTAAAAGTTTCAACATTCACTTTTAATCTCATCCATTAAATAAATAAAAAAAATATTAAATCAACTTATCATGTTTTAATTTTACACATTTATCCAATCTAAATTTGCATTTGCAATTACACTAGCAATTTGTTATTACACGGCATATACTTCCTTTCAAGGAGTAGATTTTTTACACAGTACCACTTTAAATGCAAGTAGTCTTAGCTAATTAAAAACACAGGTTGATGTGATCTTCTGAACACAAGGACATATCAATGTGAGTCCATTAAATAAAAAAAATATATATTAAATCAACTTATCATACTTACACGGCATATACTTCCTTGAGTTGATTTTTTACACAGTATCACTCTAACAGCCAAATCTTAGCTAGTTAACAAAACACGGGCTGATGTGATCTTCTAAATACAAGGACACGACAATCCCATCAGCTGAACTGTCCTTTTCTTGGAATTGCACATCCCTACTGCTGCGTAACCTGTTGCTGTGTTCTTGGGCTAGAAGGTAGAGTCCTCAAGTTATTTCAGCTACAAAACCCGATCTTCCTTCTTCTTCTTCTTAACAGTCTGCCTTTACGTTTTCTTCATCTTTCTTCCATTCTTAATTCGGGTTAGCTGTCTTTGGGTTGGTAGAGAGCATTAAATGCTTACAAGACTTCTCAATCTCACTCCATCTCCTCTGCGTGTTAGGTGTCTGAACAGTGGGATGTGATTTTGTTACTGGGCTGTGACCAAATTTGTTGCTTGCTGTGACCAAAATTTAGTGAGGGTGCTATTTGTTTTCAATTTTTCTCTTTATTTGTTCAACTTTATTCATCCTTCAGAGCTCGGTATGCTATCTCTCTCTCTCTCACTCTCTCTCTCTCTCTTTGTTCTTGATTTAATTCCTTAATTAACCTTAATTAATATTCAAAACCCTAATTACATCATATTCAAATTAAATCATATTGAAAATTTTAATATTCAAAACCCTAATTATGATTTATTCAACTTAAATAATATTCAAAACCCTAAGCTTTTTGAATAAACTAATATATTATATGATTTTTTAATAACCTAATATATTATATGAATTTTTAATACCTTTGCAGCAAAGATGTCTTCCTCATCAGTAAATAATGCAATTAGAGATGGGCTGAGATTTAGAAATATAGACTGTGGTTGTGGCAAAAGAGTATCGGTTAGGATTTCGGAATCAAGTTTAAACAAAAACAAATTGTATTATTGTTGTACTGCCAACCGATGCAGTTTCTTTTCTTGGTGTTTGCCCATCAACCAACGAGCTGGCTATGAAAGAATGGATGAGGTATCACAAACAACAAGTTCTAAATCTATGGTTGATGCATCACAATTGCTTGATTCACACAACTATTACTGGACTTGCATCAACTTCAATCAGAGATGCGTGGCATGCGTGATATGGTCCAACCAGTACATAAATAAAGAAAACTTCTTAACGAAATTCATAATTAAAAAAAAATAAAGAAAACTTCTATTAAAGAGATTTACAAATCTATTTATATTAACATATAATTTAAATTTTTATTGATTTAATGAATTACCTATGAAATAAGTGTTAAGGAAAAATAATATGCATTAATCATTTATATAAAATTATTTATTTTTAAGAAAATATGCTTCAGATATACTTTGATCTAATGAGTTACATATTGTATAAGAGTAATTTAAGGGAAAAACAAATTATGTATCAATCATTTACGTAAATGTAATACAATTTAACAAACAAAAGTAAAAATCCAAGGGGAAAATTAATTAGATTTTATACCTAAATTTATAATTTTTATAAAAAAAAATACAAGAAGGAGGGGTAAAATTGTAAAAGCCAGGGGAGCCATAACCCCCCTCTCCCTCCGCCCCTGGTTCTACTGTAAGTAAATGTGTAATAGTGTTCTACTATAATACTGCTTCGTTTGTTTTTATTTTTATTTTTTGGTACTTGGTTACATTAGATAAATCTTATTTAATTAATTATTTTTTAAAAAAGGTAGGGATAAAAGAAGAATTTGGGATAGGGTTAAAATAAAAAAGAGAAAACAAGAATTTGAGAAAGTTTATTTAATAATTTTGCGTCTCAAAAGAAGATTATAAATTAAAAAAATATTATATCGAAATCTAATAAAATTTAATAGAAATTTAAATATTAGAAAAATACATGATTTAAATTGTCGCTTTAGGTCCAAAAATGCATTGAATATCAATAAACTAGCCAAATGCACACCTAGTACACTGAATATTAAAAAAAGAAGAAGAAAAAATGTTCATCTAGTATCCTGAGGTATGCACTGATTAATTTACATTTTTTTTTATACTTCTGATTAATTAATATTGGTATGTAAAATTTTTATAAATAGAACCGAAATTAGATCTGGAAATGGAAAGAAAAAATAAAAGAAAAAAAAAAAATCGGACTTTTATAGCAGACTCATAGTATATATATAAGATTGAGTTTTAATTAAAATAAAAAAATTTGGTAGCTAATTAGAAAAAATTAAATTGAATTTTAAAAAAATTATTTTAATTTTTTTATCCTAAATATTTAATGAAAGTAGTATTTAAAACTTATTGAAAAATTGATAATACATATATTGTATCATACGAGTTATACTTGGCAATAATAACACCAACCCACGAGGGTACATAGCTCAATCAGTTCGAGCGTAACGTTTGATTTGGGGTCCCAAATTCGACACCCCTCACTACCTCTCCTTGGGGATTGAGGGTTTTCTAAAGAGGAGTTTTTTTTTTTTGATGAGTTTGTTGTATATATATATATATATATATATTATGTTTGTAGTACTAGTAGGTACTTAGAAAGGATAAATCAAAACTACTTCTTGAACTTTGGGTGAAAATCAAACAAATCCCTTGATTTATAATTTGAAATTAGAAGCCTTGAACTTTGAGAATTACTCAAATTGATTCTTATGTTTAAATCTCTATGGATAAATGAATTAAAAAAATGAAATTAAACATAGTTTTTAATAAATTTTCATTTAAATTTTTTTTTAATTAAAAAAATATATTCTAAAATGAATTTTTAACATAAACTAGCATCTTTAGTCTTCACACGCGCTAAGCGCTTATTCAGAGGTTCTTGCTTTTTTTAATAAGAAAATACCATGTATTTTTTATTTTTTATTCAAACTTTTGTCAGCGGAAGTTGAAAATTTCTCAGAGGCCTTTTTTGATGCAACTTTTTAAATTATCAAATTTTGGGTTAATGTATTTGTACAATAACATTTCAATAACCACACTTATTTACTTTCTTATAAATAAAAAAGCTATCTATTTAAATAACCACACCACACCACAACCATAATTGAATTGTTTATTCACGGAAATGGTCAAACACTTTTTTTTTTTTTTTTTTGTGGTTGGGGGGATAAATTTTTAAATTAATTTTCCTTGGAGTCTTTTTATTTTTTTAATGAAAATTTCTCATCTTTCGTTTTGTGGTTCCTTAGAAATTCGATCATTTTAAATTAATTTACGATAGCTTTCAACAGTTGAGTTGTTGTTTGCAGAAGATCCTAATTCAAGGTTTTTTATCCAACCAAATGGTATTTGCACATTATTGGAACAACTACGTCTTCGGTACAATTTGATACTCCAAAGCTATCAGATAAGGATAAACTACAAGAAGGATAACATGTGTTTATCATTTAGAGTTTCAGTTTCAAATGTATTTGCTTTCCTCATCAAAGTCAATCTCTGTATACTCTATAATATAAATACATCACAGCTACTGCAATGAACAGTAAGGAAAATATAATAAATATTATTCTCTTAAAATCTTTGTGTTCCTGTATGGTATCAGAGCACCAATAGACTAACGTCAAATGTCTACCACCTTGT
This sequence comes from Fagus crenata, assembly GCA_014362285.1. Lineage (NCBI taxonomy): Eukaryota > Viridiplantae > Streptophyta > Magnoliopsida > Fagales > Fagaceae > Fagus > Fagus crenata. The sequence goes on along the minus strand of BKZX01025772.1, from coordinate 18,883 downwards.
CTTCTTCTTCTTCTTCTTCGACCACTATGGACTCCAGCACAACCTCCCAATCCCGAAAATATCCTATCCTTTCTCCATCAACCCATCTCCAAATTAAATTAACCAAAGATAATTATCTCTCATGGAAAACTGCTATCCTTCCCTACATCAACGAAAACAACATTCTCCATCATATTGATGGTTCTGCACTAGCCCCACCAAAATCTATTCCTCCTCCTCTGCCTCCACTATCCTCATTACCAACCCTGCCTATACCTTATAGTTTGAAACTGATCAACTACTACTCAGTGTCTTAGTCTCTACCATCTCTGAATCTCTTATTTCTAGTCTAATTGGTCTTCACTCTTCTCGGGATGTTTGGCTCTCACTGGAGAAAATGTTCTCCTCTCAATCTCGCGTCAGAATAATGCAAACTCGCTACCACCTAGCCACACTGAAGAAAAATAATCTCTCTGTCACAGATTATTTCCAAAAAGCCAAACAATATGCTGATCTTCTTGCTTCAATTGGCCAGCCACTCTCTGATAGTGATATTATCACCTATATCTTCGCAGGTCTCCCTACTGAATATGACTCACTGGTCACATCTCTCAATACACGGCTTGAGTCTCTCTTGATGAACTCTATGGTCATCTCCTCACTTATGAGTTGCGATTGGAGTAGCAAACTCCAGTTCCTGACATAGGCCTACCCGTGGCAAACCTTGCTGCCAAATCATCCTCTTCACCACAACCCCCATGCCAATTCTCCAATGGTGGTTGTGGTTCTCACTACAATGGCAATCGTGGACGTGGCCAAGGCCACTCATATCGTGGTCGTAGCAATGGTGGCTCTTCCTCCAGCCACACTAGTCGGTCCTTTTGCCAAATCTGTCTTAAAATAGGCCACACGGCTCCAGCATGCTGGCACTGTTTTGAGCAGCACTACCAACCACTAAATGGATCTTCAACTCATGCTTTTGTTGCTACCACACCTACTTCCATTGATCTGGTTTGGTACCCCGATATTGGTGCAAATAATCACATGACTGCTGACTTTTGCAATCTTAATCTCAATGCTGACTACTACACTGGACAAGATCAAGTTTGCATCAGCAATGGTCAAGGTTTGCATATTCATCATATTGGCTCTTCTATCTTATACTCTTCTACTAAAGATTTTTTTCTTAAAAATATTCTCCATGTTCCTCATATCAGTCAAAATCTTCTGTCTATTTATCAATTTACCAAAGATAATAATGTCTTATTTGAATTTCATCCTTCTTTCTTTTGTATCAAGGATCAATTCTCGAGAGCCATTCTTCTCACTTCTCAGCGGCAAGAATAAAGATGGTCTTTATCCCCTCCACTCTTTCCATCAAATAAAGCCCTGTGCATTTATTGGTGAATGTGCCTCCCTTAGTTAATGGCATGCTCGTCTCGGTCATCCTGCCTTACGTGTGGTGTGCTAAGTTCTCTCTCAACATCATCTTCAGTCTCTACCAATAAGTCTTCCCCAATCTATCATGCTTGCCAGCTTGGAAAAAGTCATCGTCTACCATTTTAGTTGTTTCCTTCTAGGTCTAAGTTTCCCCTTGAATTAATATTCACTGATGTATGGGGTCCTACCCCTAACCTTTCAAATAATGGGAATCGTTATTATGTTTGTTTTATTGATGATTTTTCTAAATTCATTTGGCTCTTTCCATTCTCTTCTAAGTCTGATGTTTACAATATTTTCCTCAAATTTCAAGCTTTTGTTGAACGTTATTTTAACACAAAAATTAAGTCTATTCAATCTGATTGGGGTGGTGAGTATAGAAACCTAAATAAATTTCTCTTCACTTGGTTTTCTTCACCGTTTGTCTTGTCCTCACACCTATCAACAAAATGGCTCTGTTGAACGTAAACACAGACACATTGTCGAAACTGGCCTTACACTTCTTGCCAATGCTTCTGTTCCCTTCTCCTATTGGGATGATGCCTTCTTGACCTCCACATACTTAATAAATTGTCTCCCTTCTCCTGTAACTCACAATAAATCTCCATTAGAAATTTTTTATCACAAAGTTCTTGACTATAATTTTTTGAAGACGTTTGGTTGTGCATGTTGGCCCCATCTCCGTTCATACAACACGCATAAATTAGACTTTTGTTCCAAGCGTTGCATTTTTCTTGGCTACAGTCTTAACCACAAAGGTTACCGTTGTCTTGATCCCATCACCAAACGAATTTACATTGCACGTAATGTAATTTTTGATGAAACTGTTTTCCCATTTTCCATGAATTTTTCTCCTCCTCAATCGGTTACCACCTCTCACCAAACTGTGTCTATCCCTCCCTTAAAATCTGTCAACCACTCCATCTCTAATATCTCTCATTCACCTTTAGGTCCACCTCCTACAATTTCGGTACAATCAAATCCCTTAAATTCTGCTAGTCGATCCCCTACCCATTCGGTACACTCACATCCCTTAAATTCTGCCAGTCCAACTCCTACATATTTGGTCAAGTCAAATCCCTTAAAATCTGCCAGCTGCCATACTCCTCAAATACCTTCAAATATATCTCCAACTCCTCCAAATCCCGTAAATCCTGCCAGTCCAGCTCCTTCATTTTCAGATATATCTCTATCCCCACGAATATCTCCTTCACCAACTACCAATACTGATTCCACTCAAATTCTCTTATCCCCCATGCCAACTATGCTGAATATGCAAGACACTTGCCACGTTGCTCATCCAACAACACATCCTATGACCACTAGAAGTCAAGCTAATATTTTCAAGCCAAAGCCAATGTTCCCTGGTATTATTAAATACTCACTTCGAAAGGCTTTACTTGCTACTCAAACTCACGGGTTACATGAACCCACATGCTACACTGAAGCTTCAAAATCTCCTGAATGAAGAACTGCCATGAATCAAGAATTTACTGCCTTACTCAAGAATGGCACTTGGACTCTCGTTCCACCAAATCCTCACTTAAATGTTGTGGGATGTAAGTGGGTTTTTCGTATCAAACGAAAAGCCGATGGCTCCATTGAAAGGTACAAAGCATGCCTAGTTGCCAAGGGATTTCACCAACAGCACGGCATCGACTATGGCGACACTTTCAGCCCTGTGATCAAACCGATCACTATACGCACAGTACTTTCCCTTGCCGTGGCTTCCAATTTGGATATTCGTCAGTTGGATGTCACCAACGCTTTTCTACATGGTAATTTATGTGAGGATGTGTACATGACACAACCTCCAGGTTTTTTTCACTCCTCCTATCCCACACATGTGTGCCATCTACGGAAAGCTCTTTTTGGGCTCAAGCAAGCACCACGAGCTTGGTACTCTCGCCTCAGCAATCGTCTCCTCCATCTTGGTTTCCATGGCTGTAAGTCTGACACTTCTCTCTTTATTTATCGTTCTGGCAAAGACTTGATTCTCTTTCTCATTTATGTGGACGACATTATTGTAACCAGTCCAAATCCAAACACCATGAACACCCTCATCACCACTCTCCAAACCGATTTTGCCTTGAAGGATCTTGGCCCCCTTCATTTTTTTTTCTTGGTGTTGAAGCTCACAAGACGACATCAGGCATGTACCTCTCTCAACGCCATTACATTTTAGACTTGCTTCAGAAGACAAACATGCATGAGGCAAAACCTGTTTTGTCCCCTATGTCTTCCAACACTGTCCTCAGTCAACACTCTAGCACATCTCTCTCGGACTCATGCGCATATCGCAGTGTTGTGGGATCACTGCAATACCTCTCCTTCACTTGGCTTGACATAGCCTTTGCCGTGAATAAAGTCTGTCAATTCATGCATAATCCCACTGAAGATCATTGGAGTGCAGTGAAACGTATTTTACGTTATCTCAAACACACAATCCACCATTGCCTTTTTCTTCACCGGGAGACAACCTTCACTATTCAAGCATTTTCGGATGCTGATTGGGCCAGTTGTCCCGATGATAGAAGGTCCACCACTGGCTACTGTCTCTATCTTGGTCGAAATCTTCTCTCCTGGACCTCTAGAAAACAACGCATAGTCTCTCGCTCCAGTACCGAATCCGAGTATCATACTGTTGCTCAAGCTGCAACAGAAATTGTTTGGCTCCAATCCCTTCTCTCTGAACTCAGCATCCTACCTTCCACACCTCCCATCCTTTGGTGTGATAATATTGGAGCAACATACCTCGCAGCAAATCCTATCTTTCATGCAAGAACGAAGCACATTGAAATTGATGTTCATTATGTTCGTGATCTTGTCTCTGCTAAAACTCTCTCAATCCGCTTTGTATCGTCCAAAGATCAGATAGCAGAAACTTTTACCAAACCTCTTCCAACAACCGAGTTCAACCTCCTCAGAGACAATCTCAATGTTCGTGAACTCCCATTGGGATGGCGGGGCCGTATTGGAACAACTATGTCTTCGATACAATCTGATACTCCAAAGCTATCAGATAAGGATAAACTACAAGAAGGATAACATGTGTTTATCATTTAGAGTTTCAGTTTCAAATGTATTTGCTTTCCTCATCAAAGTCAATCTCTGTATACTCTGTAATATAAATACATCACAGCTATTGCAATGAACAGTAAGGAAAATATAATAAATATTATTCTCTTAAAATCTCTGTGTTCCTATACACATCAAGTGAAGAATATAAGCACCATATATCTAATTTTCTCCCATTTATATCTTCAATCTTGTCCAAACTCCACCATATAGGAAACAATTAATGTTCACAATCTTTAAACAAAAGACGGAAACTTCTTGGCAAGCATATCAAGGATATTATATCATATGAAATTTGGCATCTAAAGTGAACCATGGTGTCCTTAGTTTAAATCCTGCAAATAAACTAAGAATCATGAAAATACAAAGAAAGCTTTGTGATAGAGAAGATGAAAAAGTTTATTTGATTTTTTTTTTTTAACATTGTGTTTGTTAGATTGTTGTTAAAAAATCAAATATATAGTCACATAAACATAAAAATGTTATGAATTGATGGCATTTTAGTCACGCCCCTCATTGCCAATCACAAATTGGCTTTGCTGTTAATCTTCGTCTATATCATGCCTGATGCAATACCGCAAATCAAATGGCTTTTAACTGTTCCATTTCGGCCTTCTTAGTGCGGTAAGTCATAACCAATTATAAAAAGCTTAGGCTTTACAAAGAAGTTTCCTCGTATATAAATATGGGTGCCGCGTTTGTAACAAATAGAATAGATTTTCATTATAAAAAAAAAAATAGAATACATTTTCAGCCAAAAAAAAAATAGAATAGATCAATACATGTACTTAAACTCAAAGATATATCATAGTGGATGAACACTTCAATGAAAGAAGTTTATTATACTTCATAAAAAAATAAAAAAAAAAAGTTTATTATACATTATTTCATCTTTCGTTTTCTTTCTTGGGGGAAAACGCACGATAGGCTGATTTTAAAAACAATTTTGCAAAAAAACACTGTTTTGAAACTAATGAGTTATACAGCCTTGTCTCTGCTAGAGATGAGTTCCAGTAAAAAACTTTTCCGTGGCATTTTCTTTAGTGTTTCGTGGCATTTTGACGTGGCAGTAAATTGCCTGCTGGAACTCGTCTCTTGTAGAGACGAGTTGCAAGCTTATTTTTTAATTCCCCTCATTCTGGCGCGAACACTGTTATTTAAAATAATCTGGCTGGAACTCGTCTATGCTAAAGACGAGTTCCATTGAAATTATAACTAATGGTGAGATATTATTTAAAAAAAAAAAAAAAAAATTTTGGCTTGAACTCGTCTTTGGTAGAGACGAGTTCCATTGAAATGGGACTCTCCGTCTCGATGGAACTCCAAATGAGATGCTCGATGATCTTGAGGATCTTGTGACCTTGGAATGGAATGATGCTCGCACAAGATGTCTCCCTCCTCCCTGCTGCCAGTGACTCGGCTTAGCAAAGAGGTTCTTCAACCCACGATTGCGAAGCTGTTGGTTCTTCAAAGCTTCGATAAGTACATCTCTCTCCTTCCTCAAGGCTTCAATCTCAGACAATAAAAAAAAAAACTTGTGTTGGCTGGAACTCGTCTCTGCTAAAGACGAGTTCCATTGAAAATAGAAGGTAACATTATTTAAAAAAAAAAAAAATTGGTTGGCAGAGACGAGTTCCATTGAAATGGAATAAATGTGAGATATTATTTAAAAAAAAAAAAAAATTTGGCTGGAACTCGTCTCTGCTAAAGACGAGTTCCGTTGAAGCTTATTATTAAAAAAAAAAAAAAAAAAGGTTGAAACTTATTATTTAAAAAAAAAAAAAAATTGGCTGAAACTGTGTTTATAAAAAATAATTTTGCTGAAACTCGTCTCTCCTAGAGACTAGTTCCATAGAAATATGCACCAATACAGGTGAGAGAACCGGTGGCTATAAATGAAAAAAGTGGAACTCGTCTCTTCTAGAGACGAGCTCCATTGAAATATTTCAGTTTTTTCAGCCCACCTTCAATTTATTTTGTTTCTTCTCTCTCTCTCTCTTCTTTACACTTAAAACATATTTTTATCTTTCTTCATCATGCTTCACTTTTCCAACCAACACTATTGATCAATTAAAGGTAAAACAATATAAATTTTGTCATTTCTTAGATTTGTTTCTTTGATTTAATTTTGGAAGAAGTTTTAGTATCATTTTTTTTATTTATATGTTGTTTAAAGTTAGTATCATTATTAGCTTATAAACGTTTTTTGTGTGGGTGTTGAATATTATTCCTTTGGTAAACATGAAGCATCACTGTATTTCTTGCATAACGTGAAGTATGTTTGAACATGAAGTAACAAGTTGTAACGTGAAGCTGTGAAGTATATATGTTTGAATGATGCAGTCGCCTGAATTAGTGGTCCAGGCGACTAAGTCAGGCAGAAAATTCCCAGGCACGACATTCAGTCTACTGGACCATCAATCCAGGCGACTGGATTAGCCAAATACATGTCATCCAGTCTACTGGATTGGTGTTCTAGTAGACTGGATTGAACGACTACTCCAGACTTCCCAAATCTTCTTGGAGATGTCTACTGGATATTACAACCATTTTTATATAATATGTTATGTAACATTTGGATATGAAATATTACTATTATCATCTTATTACTTGTTTTTTATTTTATGTCACTAACTAATTGTAAACTAGATTTAAATTAAATAGGTTTGCATATGACGCCAACTATGTATATTGTCTATCTTCGCTTCAATGGGGAGATTATTTATGGTCAAAATGGAGCTGAGTATCAAGGGTCGCAAATGAAGTTCATCTGGGTTCATCGTGGGATTAGTTTTGTGGAATAAAAAACGAAGATATTCAATGCACTACAATTGGACAATCAATCTCATCGTATAACAGTTACATACCGTTGTCCTCAAGAGGTGATTTCACCTCACATTAATTACATGACTTTATTGATAACAGACGACGACGGTGTTAATCTTATGTTTGACATGTTAGATGCAACACCTGAATTAAAAGATATTGAGTTATATATAAGTGTGGAGGATTGTGTTGGTGAAGGTGCTGAACCTCTTACACAAGATGATGGGGATGGATTAGAAGCGGAAGATTGTGTTGGTGAAGATGTACAACAAATGACTGTGGATGATACTGCTCCTTTTACACAACCCTCTACAGTTGGAGGGTGTACACCACAATTACATGAGATACCAACATCGGTGGAGGATTGTAGTCCCAGCATTTGACATGAGTATGTTCCATTAGAGGTAAACCCTTTACATGAAGTGCATGATATGATGATGTTGGAATTTACTGCTGATGATGTTGGAATTTACTGCTGATGATGAAGAAGAAAACGCTGATTATGATAATGATGCGTATTTTGATGATGATGATAATGATGCGTATTTTGATGATGATGATAATGATGCGTATTTTGATGATGATGATGAGACAACTGATGTTCATAATGACGAAGTTGATAATGTGGTCTCTAGCCTCAAACCCAAATCCTCATCGTTTACTACAAACACATGGGATAATATAAATGACACTTCCTTCAATGATGAGGTGACACCACTCGATAGTTGAGATAAAAAGCAAGAGTTGAGAAAAGAGTTGTTTTTCAAGAGTAAAATTGAGGTTCAGTATGCATTGAAGGTTTAATCTTCAAGCGTCAATCAAGAATATAAAGTGAAGGAGTCAAACAAAACAAAATTACATGTATGTTGCAGTAATGGGTGTTCATGGAGAATGCGGACATGCATGCGTAGTACACATGGATTTTGGGAGATTACAAAATACAATGGTCCCCACACTTGTAGACATCCTAACATCCGTAAAGATGGCAAGGTATTTGATTCAAATTTTATTGAAAGAGAAGTGAGGAATTATATAGCCAATGACCAAACTATTTCAGTGAAATCGTTGCGGCATCACATGTCTACATAATTTGGCCATAAAATTTCTTATTACAAGGTGTGGGATGCCAAGCAAAAGGCAATTGCTAACATATATGGGGATTGGGGGGAGTCTTATCAGTTGTTACCGAAGTTTATGAAAGCACTAATCGACTCGAATCCAGGTACACAAGTGGAATGGGAGACATATTGGAGTGCAGATGTATGTAGTGCTATATTTGAGAATGTATTTTGGGCTTTTAGTCCTTCAATTTAGGGGTTCATGCATTGCAAACCAGTTGTTTGTATTGATGTAACACATTTGTATGGAAAATATGAAGGGAAGTTGATGATTGCCATGGCAACTGATGCGAACAATGAGATTTATCCACTTGCCTTTGCGGTTATGGAAAAAGAGTCGAAGGATACATGGCGTTGGTTTTTGTGTTGCCTTAAGAAACATGTCACAAAAAAAAGAGAGCTTTGCATAATTTCAGACAGACATGGGGGTATCCTGAATGCAATGAAGTGGAAAAAATTGCAGCCTCTAAATGCATATCATCAATTTTGCATTCGACATTTAGTTAGCAACTTTAACACAAGATTTCATGACAAACGGTTGAAGAACATGATACAGAGAGCAGGTGAACACAACTAGCTAAGAAAATTCAATGCAACAATGGACTCCATTAGACATTATAATAAAGATGCTGCTGACATACTGGACAACGAGACAGGTGTTGAAAAGTGAACATTAGCAAAAGATGGTGGACGGCGTTATGGGGCAATGACCACGAATTTGTCTGAGTGCTTCAATGGTGTTCTGAAAGGTGCACACAACTTACACATTACTGCAATGGTAGAATTCATTTATTTCAAGCTTGTGCATTATTTTAATGATCGCCGCGTTAAAACTCAAGCTCAATTGACTTCTGGTCAAGCGTTCAGTACACATTGCATGGAAATCTTTGAGAAGTGGAGTGAGAAGGCAAGTTTGCATCATGTAATAGAGTTTAATCGGGAGGAAGGTACTTTTCAAATCCAAACACAACCTAGTCTAACCAGTATGAATAAGGGGAACCATAGACATGTGGTGAAATTGGGTAATAGAACATGCAGTTGTGGGAAATGGCAAGCGTATCATATCCCTTGTTCACATGTAATTGCAGCTTGTGCTAGTCAGCACATTAATGTGTACCAATATATTGATTCATTTCATAGTCTTACGGAAATATTAACTTGCTATCAACCACACTTTGAACCGATGAAAGATATCCCATATTGGGAGGAGGACCCTAACTTCCCTATGTTGCAACCTGACCCAAGATTGCTTCAACAACGTGGTCGTCCAAAGTCAACAAGAATTCGGAATGAGATGGATTGGAGGGAGAATCAACATAAGCAGAGTTGTGGATTGTGTAATGAAGAGGGGCATAATCGTAGAAAATGTCCTAATGCAATTTCACATCAAGAAGCAGTGTTGCCTCAAAGTTGGTAAGTGGTTACTATGAATATTATACTTGTATTGATCAACTTTGTTTGTTATTACTTAACATGTCTTTTTAATTATGTTCTCTCAACTTTGTTTGTGTTATTTTGGCTTATGCTTTTCTATTTCTATATTGTAGATATTTTGGATGGATAATCACCTGTGGAGCCCAAACAAGACTGTTCTTTGGCACTTCAACTTGTAAAATCTGAGAATTGACGTTGGATAATGGTAGAGAGAGATTCCAAATTTTGTGTGGACACCTTGTTGCAAGAGTCTTTTGGTTGCAAATGGAATATTTCTGTTCTTTGTAATAATGTTATGTGTTTAGTTTTAGATCTGAGTTGTATTCTTGCTTTGTTTAATGACAAGAATTCATTTAGTAAAAAAGCTATACATGGTGCTTCCTTAACCCGCTTATGTTGGTGAACCATTAAATTGAGTCATTTAGTATTAATGGTTAATTTGAACTCAATGAGCATTTTATGGTATTATTGTGGAAGTTGTTTATATTATTCTCTCGTCTCTAGGAAGGAACGTATACGCTACAAGATGATTTTTTGTATTCATTAGGCTTTTGTAATTGTACATGTGCTTGTAATCATGTGAAATGCTAGTATTTGATGGGGGTGCTATTAGGTTTTTTGAATTTTAAATTTTGGAATGGCTGGGAACTGCAAAATTCAAAACCAAGGACATTCCAGTCGACTGGATTTGGAAGTCCAGGCGACTGGATTATACCAGACCTTAATGATCCAGTCGACTAGATTGGTGTACCAGTCGACTGGATCAGAAAGAAAGTCTTGGGGTGTGGTTTCAGTCGACTGGGCCATTTTTTAGCCACCTGGATCAAGGATGCAGTCGCCTGGATCCCTGATGCAATCGACTGCATCCATCTTTTTTCAACCTTTAACTAATTTCGTCTGTACACAAAAACCGTAACCATCTGAAGACAATTATCCAAGAAATCCTTTTTCATAGACTAGCAACATTCTAGGCAGTTCAGATCATGAAAAAAAAAAATAATACTAGACAACAAACAACCAACTTTTATAAAAATTAATGACTTCTTGAATCAAACCCTTTTTTTTTTTTTTCCTTATGGGCTAAAGAAATATGTTGTGTAGATCTATTGTCATGGCTTGTAAGGTTTAAAAGAAGATTCGAATGTCTTATTGAAAGCAGCCATTTACATTTTTCTTTTTTTTTTTTTTCTTTGAAAGTGTTGAGTATTTAGATTAAAGCTGCACCTCACAAAGTTCACCCAAAACCACACACACACCAAAAAAATAAATAAATAAATTAAGACAATTCGCAGAATAAAACTAAAAATGTTACTAAACAAAACCAACTAAATGTAATCATATCTGATATTTTCTGCTTTTGTTACTAGTATTCAAAATCCAGAGAGTTGTTTCATGTGCTGAGGATGCAACCATGCAAGACAGAACAGTCATACTGACCATTCTTAATGAAACATGGGCAAGTCCAAGCTCTGTCCTTAATGTCTTCCTAGAGAGCTTCCGAATTGGCCAAGGGACCCAACACTTATTGAATCACATAGTGGTTGTTGCTTTGGATAATCAAGCATATCAGTATTGCACTTCCATACATCCCCATTGCTTCCAACTCATAACATTTTAATCCAAACTTTCTACAAGAAAGGGATTCACAAGCCTGGATCACATCATGCTTAATCAAAAGAGAAATGACCTTTTGCTAGAAATGCTTGAATTGGGTTACAATATCATTTTCACGGTAAGTCTTTATTAGATAATGATTAAATCCATCATTTTCTAACTGTTTAAGCTTTTAGAAGAATCAATAGTTTATCATGGTATCAGTGCAGGGGGAGTGTTAAAACCATTTCCCAATACTGTAAGATTTTGGGAGAATCGACAAGTTACCAATCTTTTTGTTCTAGTAAGAGGATGGTTATGATCATTTAATCTTGATAATTCCATATGCATGTTAATTTTTTATTGCATGAATCAGATGTTATGTGGCTTAGGAATCCAATTGGACACTTCGACCCTAACAAAGAAATAACAATTCCATGTGATTTCAGTACAGAAAGTGGAACCAACAAGCCAGATAAGGGACTGTTCTACTTGAAATCTAATGAATGTTCCATCGCATTCTTAAAATACATGCATTTTGAGAGGGTTACATACCCCACGTATTCAAACAAATCTCTTTGTGAGACTACAACACGCGATATTGCTCGCAAGCTTGTAGTTGAAACTAAATATTTGGACACGGCTTATTTTGGTGGATTTTGTGATCCAAGTAAGGATATGAGTGAGATTTATACCATGCACTCAACCTGCTGTGACAATATTAAAAGTAAAGTTTATGACCTCAGGCTTGCTCTTGATGATTGGATAAACTTCACAACACAAATTTCAGCTAATGCTAGTATGGGGTCGTCCTCTTTTTCATGGAGAGCTCCAAAGAAATGCATCAGATAAAAATCAAATGCTTATAATTAAATTCAGTTCTCTGAAGTTACCTTGCAAAGAAGATTGTTTCAGGCATGTCCAAACAATATAGCTGGTAGAGTTCCTCCTTGTTTATGGAAATGGCTGATAGTAACATTCAACTTGAAAGAAAGAAAACAAATAAACAAAATAGCCAACGGACATATTTGCAATGATGAAACTGATTTCAACCTCATTTCAACAGATTCTTTCCAACATTTGGCCTATGAAAACACTAGGGAAACCATCTCAAATTTGGGGCATCATACCATTTATCAATTCATAAAACATAACAAAATGCATCAAATTTGGGGCAAACCAAATGGCAAAATAAAGAAGAAAAAAAAATTACAAGAGCTGCAACGAAAATGTACTAATGACATAATACCAATAATAAGTACACCACAAAATGTCATATTTTCTCCCCTCGGCATCATCAAAAACAAAAATGAAGACAAATAACTATATGCCCTGATTAATCAAATGCTCATTGATTTCCTCCATGGATGTTTCCAAAGTAGCAAAGTGCTCATCATAAGTCGAGAATCTTTTAGTAACCATAGATGAGAAGTTGTCGAAACTTGTCATGAGATTTCCTATGCTAGTGGCCATAGAGTCCAAACGTCTCAACACGAGTTGAAAGTTGTCCTCATTGACACGAGAGGAGCTAGAAGGTGCGCTTGGAGGCTCTTGATCCTCTTGCATTGCTTCTTCATTCCCTTCAGCTTCAGCTTCATCCATTTGTGCTTCTTCATCCACTTGTTTCATCACAGGTGCATTTTTCTTAACCCAAGTGTCATCCTTAAATTCATACCTCATTTGTCTCATGGGAGTTTCTCCATAAACATCCTTATGACTTACGTCTCGAGTCTCTTTTTCACCACTTAAATCTACTCCAAAATGATTAAGAATAGTAGTGATCTAGAGACCATATGGGAGGGCGCCATTCTTCTTTTTGACACAAGTTTCCATGTGCCAACCAATATAGAATGCAAGATCAAGTTTGACCTTGTTGAGAATGCACCATAGTATGAAAAGGTCTAGATAGGAAGTGTATTCGTATGAACCACTCCTAGGGAGGATGTTGTGGGCTATAATGTGATGAATGAGTCGGCTTTCTAATGTGAGCTCGGCAATTTTGGGTCTATAGGGTTGTTCAATGGTAGGATTTCCACACATTTGCCTAATTGAGTCTAAAGGGTTATACCCTTCGAATTGCACCCAACTATTTGTAGTATAACGTTGAACACCGGTGCGAGAAACTCCTAAGATAGAGGCTAATGTGGAATGGGGGAGTGAAATGGATTTATCCTTCACATAGGAGGTGATTTTTGAATGGATAAATTCAAAGTGTGTGTAAAAGTGTTTAACAAGAGTGGTGTATTGAATTTGACGCTTTGAAAGGAATTTTTCCCATCCTTGAGCTTCAAAAAGCTCTCGAATATGAATGTGGTGATTAGCAAAGTAAGGGAAATCAACAATTTTTCCAAAAACTATCGTTCTACGGCTAATGTCGTCATGGAATCTTACCGCATGATCGGAAGAAGTAAAGGTGTTGTCTAATGATGGAGCTTCATCCCTTTGAGCCTTTGATTTGAGCCTTTTCTTTCTTGGATCTTCACTCACGGATTTCTTTGGAGCCATTCGGATTCAAAGAGTTAGGGTTTTCAATTGGAGGTTTTGGGAATGTGATAGTTTTGAGAGTGATTGGGAGTGATTGAGGGCTTGGAGTATGGTTGAGAGTGATTTTCGACTAAAACCCTAAGAGAGAGAGTGAGATAAATCGAGAGAGAATGAGAGAAAATAGAGAAAATGAAGTCTGCGAAATTTATCAAAAACCCAGAAAACGCAGATCCAGTCGCCTAGACACGCAGATCCAGTCGCCTGGATGTAGGTCAAATTTTTTTAAAAGCTTCAAAAACTTTCTGCCTGATCCAGTCGACTGGACACACTATACAGTCGCCTGGATCAGGCTCCAATATTTTTTTTTAAATTTTTTAGGGCCTAATCCAGTCGCTTGGATACACTATCCAGTCGATTGGATTAAGCTTCAAAAACTTTCTGCTTGATTCAGTCGACTGGACACACTATACAGTCGCCTGGATCAGTCTCCAATATTTTTTTAAAAATTTTTCAGGGCCTAATCCAGTCGCTTGGACTCCCTGATGTAGGCACCTGGATGAAGGTTGAAAAAAATTTCTTCCAGTTTTTAATATTGGAAAAATGGGTTTAGACCCTTGTGCGTGTTCTAGATGTTGGTTGTTGATGCTTATCAAGGAATACTATGTAAATCTAGGTTCAACAAGAGCATGAATGACTTTCCAACTTCCACCATAGCAATTGGGCATATGGACATATTGACATCTTCAAATGTTAACTATTATCATTGTAATCTCTGTTAAAATTATTAATAACGTAATAAAATCTAATTCACTCCATTTTGACCATAACAATTTACATATTAATGTGACACCATTTCCATAAGTCACATTCTCTATAGTAAAATTAACAACACCTTAAAAAAAAATCATTTGTAAAATCACAAGCCATACTAATTATTTGGAGCTAAGCTGATTTCCATTTATAATTGCACATGACAATCCCTATCCTGGTCTTTCTAGTGTAAGAGTATGAGCTCAATAAAAAATACAAATATAAATACATATCAAACAACCAGTAGCAAGTTAAAAGCTATACATTGACTTCAAGGTCATTCAACTTCCGCATTTTGGTGCTTGTTAATGGACTTTTGTCTTCTGAAACTCACATCTCAACCTAATAAACATCACCTTAATTAGGAACCCCCAAGCGTAAGCCAAATTTCTTGTGTCACTCCATACAAAACCCTTTAACTCCCACAAGCAATGCACTCTTCACGATTTGTTAATGAGCATACCATCTGTGCCATTTTGGTACTAACATCATCATCATCATCATCCACAACCTTGGGCTTTTCCTGCATTACCAAAGATAGATTCCATATAATTGTGCAGACAAAATAATTGAACTAGTGAGATTGATAATAATGAACACTAATTATTACATTGATAATAATGAACACTAATCCAGTTGCCTTGATCCATATGTATAAAAAAACAACATTCCACATAATATAATCCTTTTTAGGCATTTTGGGCTATCACAAGTATAAAAAAAGAAACGTACCATTTGAGTGAAGTTATCACTCAGTCCCATAACAAGGTTTCCTCTTATTGCGAGGTGGGTTCCTCTTCAGTACAACAGACATATCTGGTTGTGGCCGTTTGTACCTCTACCCCTCCCCCTACCCCTACCCCTATCATGATCATCCACTTTAATATCCCGAACCAAGTCCTCTAACTGGGTGGCTGAGGAAGGGCCACTTGGTTGAGGAAGGGCTGGTGCTGGACCACTTAATTGGGTGGTTGATGCTGGACCACCTGACTGGGTGACTGAGGTTGGGACAACTGACTGGGTCACTGAGGATGGACCAACTGACTGTGTGGGTGAGGATAGGTCAACTGACTATGTGGGTGAGGATGGGGTAACATCTGCAAATGATGCAAGTGGGCTGAATGTCTGGGTCAGAAAACTGACCGTATGCTCATGGTGGGCAGCTGAGATGGGAGTGGTAGTGTGGACAGCTGAGATGGGAGTGGTAGTGTGGGCAATTGAGATGGGGGTAGTAGTGTTGGTAGATGAGACAGGGGTGGTAGTGTGGGTAGCTGAGATGGGGGTAGTAGTCTGGGCAACTGATATGGGGGTGGTAGTGTGGGCAGATGACATAGGGGTGGTCTCAGTAACGATGGTAGCATCTCTCAACTGGATGGGAGGCACACTCATACTACTACTTGGATCAGATGGACATGACGGGCACTACGCACGTGGATGTGGCAGGCGCTGCGCACGTGGACGTCGCCTCCGAGGAACGGTTGGAGGAACAGTTGTATGAGTATTGGTGTCTGAGTCTGTGTTAACTCTTTTCACAGAATCAAGCCGATACAGCTCATTCGAAGCTTCTAGTGCATTAAATGCCAATTGATATGCCTCCGCTGCTAGCTCCATAAATTTCGCCGGATCTAACTCTTGTTCAGGATGAAACATTTCGCATATTCGCATGTTGCACAACGTCTGTCAAAATGTATAGTATGTCAGTAAAAAATTGTGTCTCAAAGATATCCAAAAGATGCACGGAATTATTAAGTTAAAAAATTTACCATCATCTCATAACAGCCGCTCCTGCGACTGATAAAGCGTCGAGTAATCCGACGGTACCAATCCATATATGGATCATGATATGCCATAAGACCAACCATTTTGTCACGAGTGACAACATGCTCATGTCGATGATCCCATATACTTATGTAATGCCTCCAACGTTCCCTTCAATTCTCATGTACCTTACCCCTAAGATCACAATCATGTAGTTTCACATCGGTATTAGCAGGCTGGGGTATGTCTTGCTGCATACCAAATTGACGTAGAGCACGATTAGGTAAGTGCCACTCTACGATCTGGAAACATATTAGAGGCGTCACTAAACGCCATACCTCCTGCCCTATCCAACAATACTTAAGCAACGAACTCAACACATCATCTGTGTATGGTTCCCAAATTACCTACAAAAGCTTAAAAATAAAATGCATTAATAAATGATATATGCCCAATAACAATATAATATAATTCAAATTCACCATGTATTGAATAACAATATAATAACAATAACAATGTAATTAAAACAAGCACGTTACCTGATCAGGACGTTACCTAGAGAAGTCCGATCGATACTGCTCAAGCACATGAGTGGACACATCCTTTATGTCCTTCGCATTGCGCCACCTACAATGGAAAGTATTCATCAATGGAAAATTTTGCCATAACCTTATTTCGTAAGGCATATAACATGTTCAATGTCTATACAAAAAACAAAATAGTTACTTACCTAGTGCCATAAAGACCCCCTGGCAATGGTTGGGCAGCATCAGCAGGCACTTCAACATCAGCATCAGCATCAGCATCAGCATCAGCATTAGCATTAGCATTAGCATCATCCACAGCATTAACAATCGGTTGAATAGACTTTATTGCAGGTGATATGTGTGGAAATCTAGACCATGCCCACAACTGCACCAAGATTAGTGCACCAGCAATGTCACATGAGTCCGGGTCAGTTGCTCTACATAACTCTCTATATAACCATCCTAGAATTGCATTACCCCAACTATACCGTCCAACAGCATCAAAATCCTCCAACATTGGCAAGAACATAAGGTGTACCTTCTCTCCAGACTTGTCAGCAAAATAACTGCCCCCAAGGAGCTCTAATATGTATGCTGCACGGTCACCTCATTAGCATCATCAGGTAGGACACCAAACGTGTCCTGGAGCCACTTCATATTTAAACGTGACTCATCTAACTTATTTGGAGGAGGAGAGATACCAAGTAACTAAAGACATAATTCAGATCAATTAAACTCGGTACTCCCTACTAATACTTCTCCATCAACGGGTAAACCCAAAATGACCTCAACATCTTGCAAGGTGATGGTCATCTCACCGTGGGGAAGGTGGAAGGTATGGGTCTCTTGGCGTCATCTCTCAACTAATGCTGTGATCAACGCCCAATCCATTTTTATAAAACCAAGCTTGGCTATGCCATAAAAGCCAGCTCGCTAAAGGTATGGGATAAAACGGGCATGAAGTCGTCTAGATTGTTCTCTTACTGCCTCACGATGACGACAATGTAATAAAGTATACTACAAAATGAAAAAAATATGTCAATTTATTTTATCACTAATGTAAGCGAAAATCAAATAATAAATATATTAAATACATACTGTTGATGTCTGAAATTTGCATCTCCATGGAAATGACCGGAGTTTTGCATCTTCATATCAACAGTTGCACAGCTAGCCAAGAACTGAAGTTGCTGGAAAATCAGTTGACTGCCATCAAGCGAGCCGAGGAGCAGAAGACCTACAAGGGACAAGAGAGTGATCGGAGTGGGCACCGGTTTGGGGCCGGCCTAGGAGGCTCCGATACTTTTGTTAGTCGGAGTTCACCAGAAAAAATATGCAGAAAGAGTAATCTGGTGTTTTAGTGTATTGTTCATACCTGAGTATGGAAGGAGAGTGGCATTTTATGCCTTTCGGTCATCCACGTGGCCTTCCGGAGGCCGTTGGATCTTAGGACACATGGAGGGTTTGTGGCCCTTCATCTGGCAGGTAGTGGCCAGCTCGTGCATGGTGCTGGGCGACGCTGCGAGGGCTTCATCCCTAGGATTCGTGGAGGACACCTATGCACGATGAGGTGTTGATCTGGTGAGGTGTCTCACTTGGTTCCCATAGAAGATAAGGATGGATCTTAGTCTGGTGACTAAGCTATTGTGAGCAGTAGAAGGGAGTTGATCTTCTGAGGGAGCGGATGGTCTTCTTCTCGTAGTAGAAGGTCGTCATCCCTTACTTGGGAGAAATTGACAAATATCCCCTTCAGAAACTGTTGACTGGAATAGTTAAGCATGCATGAGGGATGGTCGTCATTCGGCTTAGTAATTGGAAGGTCGTCACTCTTAAGGG
>BKZX01025765.1:13408-29325 GCA_014362285.1 Fagus crenata | reverse complement strand
TTACTCTATTAGGGGAAAAAAAGAACCTTTTAACTCAGATCTATTCAGAAGCTATATCCTTTTCTGGCTGCTGAGATGGCTGACTATAACCAACAATCCAATTATTAGCCACTGTTTTTTTTTTTTTTTTTTTTGGGTGGGGGAGGGAGGTGGGTTTCTTGATTTGTAAGATTTGTACTTAGACTGATTACAAGTTTACAACCCCTCTCCTTTTGGCTTGAGCCAATCAGCCAAGCATTGGGGCACTCAACAGACTGTGACAATGTTGAGTTACACAATATTCTTTATGTTATTTTTATCCTTGATTCTAGCAGTTAAGTTTAAAACATATTTCCAGGAAGAGAAGGATAAGAAGATTCAGGATCTATATGATGTGCTTCAGCATGAAAGAGAACATCTGCAACATTCCGACAACAGCTATGTTGGATTCTCAAAGATCTTGAGGAGCATTCTCAATTCATGACTTTAAGAGTTGAAGACATTGTTAACAGCATGAAAGACATTGAACTTGGTGATCTATAGTTTCAAACTACTTTGTGTAAAACCAAATTCTTTGACCCTTTCGCCAATTGAAAGCTTTAAATTTAGTACTGACATGGTGCCACCTGAAGCTTAATACTGAATTTTTATATGTAGCATAAAATTAAAAGAAGTAATATATTGCTCTTTTTTTTTAATTTTTTTTGATAATTTGATAGTAGGAGGATCGAACCCACACCCTCATAGAGAAGTGGGGACCAAAGGGGAGAGATATCACTACGTCAGTTGATGTCTAGCGAATGAGAGAAAAAGGAGAGCATGCTCTTAAATTCTCTAATGTTCTCCTATCCACTGAAGCCCAGTTTGAATTCAAGCGGATGAAATGATTTCGAGGTAGGCTTTTTTGTTCTTCTCATTCCTCTGTTGGGTCGGATATGGTGACTGATTTTTTAGTAGCAACAAGCAAGGAAAGACCGTGTTTTTTTCATTAAGCTCAAACTAAAATTTGGTCCATGAGCTATGCATAGCTATACATAAGCAATAGTAAAGCAGAGGCAGTGAGTTAAAATCAAGTAGTAAGGTGGAGAGGAAAGTGAGTTTGCAGGAAATAACTATCAATTGCATGTACCACGTAACTGCCTTGGACTTGCTATTACACCAATCTGGAACTACCTTTGGGACACAAATGCTTGTTGTCCTGGAAACTTTTCATGTTGCCAGCACACCAACAAGGCAACAAGATTGTCTATGCATTCAAACTGTTTGGTAATTGCTCTATCATGTTGTTGTCACCTATTTTACACGTGTGCACTACCTGTGCATATTTTCCAGCCCACCATAAAAGGTGAAACATACCCCCGATAGCCCAAGCACAAGCTCAGTAACTCAGCCTTGGCCCATTGCAAACCAATTGAAGGGCTTGGCTCGAGCCGAAGCAACCTCCCAAATCTGGCCATATGTAGCCCAGCCATGCTTTGCCAAGCACACCACAACCCAATCTCGTTTTTCCCACATTGAACCAACATGCACACATTCAAGTAGCCCAATCCTGCCTTAATCAAAATAAACGTGTGGACAATAGAACTTTTTACCCCCATAAAAAACCACAACAACCAAATCCCACTATACCCCAAACTCTACAATTGGTTATTCGAACACTTCTTAGTTCTTAGGAGAAATTACACTTTACCACCCTCAACTATCATCCCTTTTTCACTTCACCCTCTAAACTTTAAAAAGTATCAATTGACCCCCTAAACTAATCCAATTGCACGGCCGTTACCCCCTGAGTCCAAAATCGCGTTAGAATTGACGGAATAGTGCAACACGTGACACGCACGTGACATACAAGCCCACCCGGACAGCTATCACCCACAATTACCTTTGAAAACCCGAAAGTGCCCTCATCCACTTTCTTTCTCTTTCTTCTTTCCTTATTCCCCGATCTTCACCAACGGAGCTTTCTTTCTTCTTCTGACTTGGCCCAATCTAAAGGGACAGACCAATTAAGTGGTAAATATGGAAGCCAAATTTTTTGTTTAATTACCCCAAAAAAAAAAAAAAAAAAACGGCATATGAATATAGGATCTGTATTCCCAGCAATAACGGTGAGATTCAATTAAATTCCCTTAAGACCCACGCTTACTGTCTGTATCTGTGAGAACCACGACCCGAGGGTCAAATGGGCCTCAAAATGTGACCCAACTGACAATGGACCAACCCTTTTGATTTGAAGGTTGATTGTACATGTAAATGGAGTCGCCACTTATTTTAATTATTTGGACAAAATAAGAAATTCCACAATAACAATAATTCCTCTTTATTCATGTTTGAATTTGTACAATTGCCAATGAATTTGTAAAAAGAAATAATTACATGTAAATGAGTTTCCTAGTTACAGTCTAGTAAAAGGGAAAACTGTTTGTTTACAAGACACTTTGTAATACGAACCCTCAATTCAAGATTCGGAGGCTTGGTTATAAAACGGGAAGGTGTTTGCACCCCATTTTACCCGACATACGTCGGTCTTCTAGATTAAGCTTGGCCAATATTCAAATCATGTCAAAGTACATAAACTCATGTTCGCATCAAAATCCAATTTTAATGTTCAAGTTGTTGTTTAATTTATTTCATGTGAAATATCATGTTATAGTTATATAAGCATGGTATTCAAGAAAAAAAACAAAACAATCAAATACAAGTAAATAAATTTCAGTTTAGAATTTATACCTGTATGCTTGTATGGCTTGTAAAGAATACTTCAAGATTGCTTGTATAGCTTGAGAAGAATTGCTTGTATGGCTTAGAGGAATGCTTGCATGGCTTAGGGGTCAAAATGTAATTTTGGGAATTTTGTGGTCAAAATATAATTTCGGGAGAATTTGGGGTTGAAATGTGATTTTGGAAAAGTTTGGGATCAAAATGTAATTTTTTGGAATTTTGGGGTTGAAATGTAATTTTGGAAGTTTGAGGGTGTTTTTGTAATTTATGTGAAGTGTAGACTGATTGGGTTTTAGTTTTGGGCTTGGATTGATTGTGAATGTTAAGTTTTGATTTTGGGCTTGGTTTGAATGTGAGTGTAGGGTTTTACTTGAAGGAATTGGGTTTGGGTTAAATGGGTTCTGGATTGGGCTTGTTAAATGGATTTGGCCTAAGGTCATTGTTTGTGACCCACGGGTAGGGTTTAATTAAAAAGCGGGTCGGGTCAACCCAAACCTCACTTTCTCTTTTTTCTTTTTTCTCCAGCCGCCTCCCTTCTCTCTCCCCCTCATGGTTTCTCTTTTCTCTTTGCCCCTCTCCCTCACCGAAACTCCTATGGATTAGACCAAGGGTTGGAGCTCGAGCCCGATCTCCGTTTGCTACTCACAACCGGCGCCGCCGGCGCCACCACCAGCCTTGGCATCAGCTCTCTCTCTCTCGACTTTTCTCTTTTCTCTCTCTCCCTCTCAGCTGCTTTTTCTCTTTCACAGAACTCCTCACGGCTCACTCTCTCTAGATTTTGGTGAACCCGTGTATGGGTCATGGATTTTGTGTGAGCTCGTGTGTGTGGGTGATGTTTAGGGTGAACCCATGTGTGGGTTTGGTGTTGTGTGAGAATCAAGACCATGGAGGTCTTAGGTTTGTGGAGTAAGAGCCAAGAGGCTCACGAGTTTGGTGGGATTTAGCCGTGGGTTGTGCCGTGTGTGGGTAATTGTGAACCCGTGTGTAGGTGGTGATGATAGTGTGGGTTTGACTGCTGTTTGTGTGGTGCTGTCGTGCTGAACATAATGTATGGGGTTTGTGTTTGTGAATGTATACATAGTGTGTTGTGATTTGAATGTAGGTGGTGGAGATTTTATGAATAGATAGGAATTACATTACCATTTTGTATGTGGCTGTGTATTCAGTGAATCTAAGTATTTAGATTACCATTTTGTACGTCGTTGTGTGCTCCTTCTTCATCATGGTTGTTTGCTCATGACCAGAGACAAAGGAGAATAATGTCAGAATAAGTTGTATGGAAACAAGAAACAAGAATACAGAAATACAGAAAAGAAACAAATCCTTTATATTATTCCCCGTTTTGTTTTCTGGTGTTGTGCTCCGAGCTTGATGATGAAAGGAGTGATACTATTGGTATAGTTGTTGCCTTATCATGGTTGTGTACTCATGCAGAAAAACAAAAAGAAACCAATCAGAATAATGTTAGTACGATGAACTAAAGAAAACAATCCGAATGATAATCAAAGTCACAATACTTAGTTACCCATACCCTTACCTGTGCTCCCTCATTTTATGACTCTCCTCCCCTTTTTATATAAAATGAATCAGTATTATCTGTTTGTTTAAAACTTGAATTTCAAATTATTGCCAGTTGATTTCCAGATATTACCAGATAATTGGTGATTTTCTTAACTCCTTAAAACACTGAATGATTTAATTCAAATGTTTTAATTAATTAATTAATAAAAAATTATCCAATTAACTTGTTCAGTTTATCCAATGTGCTAGAGTTCATGATAATTTAACACTTTGAGCTAATAAGATATTTACACCTTGTTAATTAAAATTAATCCAATTAATGGACCAATCATAATTAATTTGGATTAATCTTATGTGCCCAATGCCATTTAATTATTATGCACTCTGTTCTTAAAACTTCAACCGGATATAATTTTCACACACGTGGTCTGATTTAAACACATGACACATCATTTCAATCGTCTTAACTTAAAGATCTGTTTGATTACTTTTAGTTGTCGATCAGACGGTCAAAAACATTGTTGGTTTAAAACCCTAATTTAGGCAAGTTGTGCACTTTCCGTTTTTAGAATTTTAATTTGTAAAAACCCTAATTTGTGTGAGGGTTAAAATATAGGTAGCAAAATGGGGTGTCAACAGTACCAAAATCTGCATCCCCTTTCTTTCATCACCTTTTCAAGCTTATAAATTTGGAACTTCCCTTTCTTCTTTGTGCCCACTACTTGTCAATACTCCATAGTTAGTGCTTATATAGTTATATATCTATATATAGCTTTGTCACTATACGAACAAAGCCAAGCCAAAGGCATTGGCAAGTTTAAGGCCCTGACACAATATCATGGAATTAGTTAAAATTGCATGGGGAAGCACCCGTGAGGCCACACAGCTTGACTTCATCAAAGCCATTGAGGTCAAGTTCATTACAACTCCTAAACTAACAACAATTCCTAAAGATAATCCCTAAACAATTGCTCTGTTGGACAACACCCAAAACAGAGTTTTATTTGATTGCCAACAATCCTAAGCAATCCTAAACCATCCTAAGCAATCCTAAACCATTCAGTAACATCAGACACGTAACCTATAAAACATGTAGCTATCCAAAACTCCCATTTGCAACCAAGTTAACGGATCAAATTTGATACCACTGAGTTGAATCAGTGAGTTGACTCAGCAACATGCACTACATGCAGCGTGCTCGTAACATAAAGCATGCAAATTAAGGAACACATTCTTAAAGTCAACCTCTAGTGAAATAATAGATACGCACTAGGGGTGGCATCAGAAAGTGAATGTAAATAAATCGAAGTCATTCTTTGCAACCAAAGAATTTTTACAAACCATCTACCAGTCACGGCATCGATCCCGCTCGGAATTGGTTGGAGCTTCGATGACCATTTATCTCTCTCTCTCTCTCTTCTGGCATTTTAGTTCACCGTCTATGGCAGAGAGGGGTTAGATCAGTGTGTGTTTATGGATGATTTGAATTTGTGCAAGAATAATTTCATTAGTAGACTTCTCTAGTGGATGGGGGTGGGGTTTCTTTTTTAGTCAACTTCGCTAGTGGTTTCATATTGAAATTTTTTTTTGGGTAATATAGGAATCCATTAATCTACCTCCATGGGTTTTTGGTTTGTTTTAATCTGGGACATTCACTCTTATGTATTTTTAAACACCAGGCCTTGGACATAAGGACATTCACGCTTAAGTTTGAATATGCATGCTTGAGTAATTGCTCTTGCACAAAATTTATCACCATGAATTGGGCGGAGAAAACTAGAGAGAGTTTTAGGAAAATAAAGCATTGATTTTTTTTTAAAAAAATTAATAATGGTTGATAGCTTAAAATCTTTGGCCATGGAGTTTTAGAGGAAGAAGGAAAGTTTTGTGGGTGAAGATCGGGGAATAAGGAAAGAAGGAAGAGAAAGAAAGTGGATGAGGGCATTTTCGGGTTTTCAAAGGAAATTGTGGGTGATAGCTGTCTGGGTGGGCCCGTATGTCACGTGTGTGTCACGTGTTACACTATTTGTCAATTCTAATGCGATTTTGGGCTCAGGGGGTAACAGCTGTGCAATTGGATTAGTTTAGGGGGTCAATTGATACTTTTTAAAATTTAGGGGGTGAAGTGAAAAAGGGTGATAGTTGAGGGTGGTAAAATGTAATTTTCCCTAGTTCTTACCCTCGTAGCAACAATCAAATAACGAACTTTTAAATCCAAGCTCAATAGTAACTAACTAGAATTAGTTGACAAATGAACCAAGAACTGATGGCAACTTTAAGTACCCCACATACATTCATTGATTAACCAATGCACTAATACGACGCACCTAAAACAAGTCCATGCCCAAATGCTTTGTTCAGGCCTCTTCTTCGACCCTTTCTCAGCAGCAAGCTCCTCACAGTCTCTGCCCTCTCACCGTTCTCCAGCCTCGACTACGCCTGCCATGTTTTTGACCAAATTCTCCAACCAAATATCTATTCTTGGAACACTCTCATTCAAGCTTATGCGTCGAGCTCTGATCCCACTCAGAGCTTTGTACTCTTTTTGCAACTGCTTCATCAGTGAGAACTAGTTCCAAACAAATTTACTTTTCCTTTCATGATCAAAGCAAAGCGGCTTCGGAGCTCAAAGCTTTCCGGGTTGGGAGATTGTTGCATGGGGTGGCGATTAAAGCATCACTTGGTTCGGATATCTTTATTCTAAATTTGCTCGTGCATTTTTATGGTTCGCTGGATTTGGCATATGGGGGGTGTTTGTGAAAACTCCGCGAAAAGATGTGGTTTCTTGGAATTCTATGATCAAAGCTTTTGCACAAGGGGTTTTTCTTGGAGGCATTGGAGTTGTTTAGGGGAATGGAGTTGGTGAAGAGAGGAAAATTTGTTTTTTTGTAAAATGGAATCAAATTTTGGCGGTTATGACAGTTGATGTAATATTCAGTATTTGTTGTATAAATATTAGGAGTTTTTGTGATAAAAAATGTGTATTTGTCTCAATAATTGTAATTACTATATCATATTGTAATGTTTGTGTTTACTTTTGCAATAAGGGTGGTAAAAAAAATAATTTCTCATTTCATGTAAAATAGAATCAAATTTGGGTGGTTATGACGGTTTAAGTGATATAGTGTAACTATTGTGTAAATGCTAGTACTTTTATGATAAAAATTGTAAATATGTGTCATGATCTGTAATTACTCTTACTTTCAGTATTAAAAGTGTTTAATATAATGAATTTGATGTTAATCCGTGTAAATGTTGTCAATTTCAGTAAAAATTTGGTGGCGGTGTTTAGTAATTTATGTGTAAAATATTGTAAGAAATTGATTAAATTTGTACATTTGTGTCAATTTATGTATTAGAGTGTATTTTTGTAATATGTATTATTTATTGTAATTTGAATGTCATTATATGTAAAACTGGTGACCTAAACAACCGGTTACAATATTTTTCAAAATGCCAAAAATACCTTGACTGGAGCCTCCAGTAATGGGATATAAGTATTTCCCTCTAATTCGACGAGTTCCATTGTTATTATGCCCAATCGATATATCGTTTGTTTGTGAGGGACAAGAAGAGTCGAGAAACAAAAGGTTTAAAATCATTCAAACATCCATTATTACTAGTATTGAGTTTAGGCACTACCATGTGTTATTAATTAAGAATTATAATTTGATAAGTTCCCATCTTATGAGGCCCAATTTAAATATTGTTTGTTTGTGTGGGCAAGAAGAGGCAAGGGAAACTTACTAATAACTTGAGATAATTATGACAAATTCTGAGCCCAAGTAGTGTAACTTTGCACAAAACAAGATTATAAGATTTTTTTTTTTAACTCACACACACGTATATTTTGGGGATCTTGGAGATCGAACCCACACCCTCATAGAGGAGTGGAGCTTTTTGAAGAGGGGGATTACCACTGGACCGAATGCTCAAGTGGCAAGATTATAAGAATGTTAAAATATTCTATTCGGCCTTAAAATATATTTTAGGTTCTATTTGTATCTTTAAAGTTTAAAAACTTTTAGTTCTACAAATTTAAAATGTTCTACATGTCGTATTTTTTGTCTGTTCCTATTAAGTTTCAAGGACTAATATAAAATCTGGAAGATATTTCAAAGATAACAATAGATTTATTTTCATCGTTAAAATATACCTTAAACATTTAATGAAAATTGACAGAAAAATGAAATAGGTGACATTTTAAATTTTCAAGAACAAAAATTAAATTTCTTAAAACAACATGTCAACATCCATCAATACAAGTATAAAAAACAACATCTATAATTATAACATTACATAGTACTACTTGTAAGTAGCATACAGAATCAAAGGACAAACTAAACCAGGGTTACAAAATTACACCCTTAAAATAAATAAATAAATAAAAGAGAGACAGAATTAAAGAAGACAAATGGGAAAAGCAAGCTTTAACAACGTACTTCAGTAATAATAGAGATTTCAAAATTAGACACCCCTATTTTTGTTTCCAAGAAGTGCCAATTTGATTTTATTAACCTTGGCCACCACGTCTTTGATAACAAGTCTTTCATCTGGTAATTCAGCAGAGCACCTCAAGCCTAACTCTAAGAGGGATGAAAGAATAGTTTGCATGACAGTTACATCTCTTCCATCTTCTATTCTAAGTAAACCATCGTCCACAACATCCATTCTGTCAGGAAATGATGCAACCCATTGTCTCATATCTACTTCTCCAACAAACATTTCATCGGTGGGTTTTTTTCTTGTGATTATCTCCAACAAGATTATCCCATAGCTATAAATGTCACCTTTGACGGACACTTTTCCTTCAGAACCATACTCTGCCACACTCACATTGTCAACAAGTCTTTCAGTTAGTTAGTGATCTAGATGCTTTTTTTTTTTTTTCCCCAAAAAAAACTTTATAAATAGTAAGTAAAGATATCAACATTCATTCTTGATCATAGTCCAAGTCTAATATTTGATGTGCAAATAAAGAAACAATTTGTTGAAATATAACATTTTCTTTTAACAATTTGTTTAAATATTAAATACAAGTAAAAAAAAAAAAAAACGTGTTTACAATGTCTATCTATTGATGTATTATGCATTTAGATTTTTTTCTTTTTTAAACAATTATGCTATGAACAATTCTTGATGTGCCATTTTCTATTATGTCCTTACAATTTACCTTAAACAATATTGATCCTATTAAATTAATTCGTATTTGACCAGTGAGCATGAGACATACAACAAATGGCCTTGATACAAGTTTTTGGAAGAAAAAAAATGTAGAATAATTAACACTTAGTACAAAAGTGAAACAAACAGGTAATTAAATGATTTGAGGTATGTGTCTATTCATAGGAATCTACTGCAACTACAAAACTGAGCTGACAAAAATTACCATGCATGCACATTGTTTTTCCTGAAATTAGTCACTATGAATACTATTCATGAATTTAGCCAAGTATTTAAAAAAAAAAAAAAAAAAACAAAGGAGAATTCAAGTACCTGGTGCGATGTAGCCAAGTGTACCCAAAGTTCTGGTTTGTGTTGCATCCTTGTTTTCTGTTAAAATCTTTGCAATGCCAAAGTCACCCACATGTGCAACCATGTCCTCATCCAAAAGGATATTGCTAGGCTTCAAATCACAATGCACCACTGATTCTGATTGATCATTGTGCAGATATTCCAACGCTGATGCAACATCAACCATAATGCTTACTCTTTGAACAAGATTCAAGCAGTAGTTATGAGAGTATAACCACTTTTCAAGGCTACCGTTTGACATGTACTGCAGCACCAAAGCTCTAAACTCAGGGTTGGAGCATGTACTAATGACTTTCACTAGATTCCTATGTCGGATTGTCCTTAACACCTTGCATTCAGTATCAAAACTTTTGAAACCACCCTCCAATTGCAGATTTAGAACTTTGATAGCAACAATTGTCCCATCAGACAGTATCCCTTTGTACACGGAACCAAAACCTCCAGTTCCAAGCAAGTTGCTTTCACAAAAGTTGTTTGTCCCATGGCGAAGCTCTTGATATGATATCATTCTATGTTCCACTTTAGACAATGTGTTAGGTAAACCCGGAATCTGAATTTTACATTCAGGATGTCTTCTCAGCATAACGACCAGAGCTGCAAAGATTATAATTGATGCAAATGCAGGAACAATATATTTGAGCATAATTTGTTTCACCCTTGATCCTCGAGAACTCGAACTTGCACAAGGTGGAACTCCAAAAATTGGATTCCCACAAAGTGCTTTATTTCCTAAAAATGATTCCGCTGTGAAGTTTCCAAAAGGTCCACCAGATGGAATCTCTCCTGATAGCTTATTGAATGACAAATTCAAATACTTGAGAAATCGAAGTGCCTCTAGAGACTTAGGAATTGCACTGGAGAGATTATTGTTTGAGAGGTCCAACTGATCTATTCCTTTCAATTGTCCGAAAGATTGTGGAATGTCTCCTTGAAATGAGTTCTTTGACAAATCAAGATTACGTAGGCTTATAAAATCACCAATGATACTTGGAATATTTCCAGTAATTTGGTTTAGGGATAAATTCATGAATGTAATAGCTTCTAGTTTTCTCATGCTTGGAGACAAAGATCCACCAAGGGAATTCGATGATAAATCCAAGAACAAAAGATTCTCAATTCTCCATAAATTTAATGGTATCGATGATGTGAGTCCATTATAACTCAGGTTTAATCTCTGTAGAAGACTAAGGTTTCCAATGCAATTTGGGATGGATCCAGAGATTTTGTTATTTGAAAGAAATAAATCTCCCAGGTTCTTTAATTGACAAAGTTGTTCTGGAATGAATCCTTCAATATTGTTCTCTATAAGATCCAATCTTTGCAACCCCTCCAATCCTCCTATTGTGGACGGTATAGTTCCAGTCAAATTGTTACCGCTCAAATGAAGAAAGATTAAGTTTTTCAAGGCACCAATTCCCATTGGAATTTGACCCTTGATTTGGCTATAACTTCCATAAATATATTCAAGGGATGATAAGTTTCCAATGGAATCCGTAATTTTAATATTCAAGGGATTGTCGGATATATGCAGGAGTTTCAAAAATAAGCAATTAGATAAAGACGAAAGGAAATTAGGCTCTTGATCTCCAGCCTCCCCTGTTAACTGATTGCCACCTAGAGAAAGAGTTTGGAGGTATTTTAAGTTTCCAAGACTTTTGGGTATTGGTCCAGAGAAAAAGTTATAACCAAAAAATACTTGGACGAGATTGGAACAATTTGAAAGATCCAATGGGATAGGACCACTAAGTTTGTTGACATCAAGATTCAGATAATTAAGATTAGAGCAAGAGAGCCCAGTAGTATGTAATGGAAGATTTCCAGAAAAGGAATTTCCCATCAAGGAGATCAATTGTAGAGAGGTACTGTTGAAAATATTTTGGGATATTGGCCCAGTGAGATCATTCTGGTCAAGATTCAATAGATTCAGAT
Source organism: Fagus crenata (assembly GCA_014362285.1). Lineage (NCBI taxonomy): Eukaryota > Viridiplantae > Streptophyta > Magnoliopsida > Fagales > Fagaceae > Fagus > Fagus crenata. The sequence continues at coordinate 17,640 of BKZX01025765.1, read as the reverse complement.
TTTGGAGACGCCATAAATCACTTGGAATGCTTCCTTTAATATTGTTCCTTTCAATATAAAACTCTTGTAACCTTGACAAGTTACCTAAGGTAGGAGGAATGTTACCAATTAAGTTGTTACCACCAAGATATAGCAATTCAAGCTTTTCTAAACTCCCAAAACCTTTTGTAATACTTCCATCAAACTCATTGTATGACAGAGATAATTGTAAAAGCTCTCTACAATTATTAAACTGTGAGGGGAGCTTACCGCTTAATTTGTTGGAGGAAGCAAGCAGTTCTTGAAGATTAGGACAACGGCGGCAAGGATCCATTGGAAGGGTTCCTGAGATTTGATTTTGATAAACAACAATTTCCTCTAGGAAAGACAAGTTAAAGATGACAAGAGGAAATGGACCAGTGAGTTGATTGTATTTCAAATTCAAGATCTCTAATGACGACATATTGCTGATGGACGATGGAATTGGACCCATAAGATGGTTTTTCCCAAGATATAATTCGCGAAGCTTTTGTAACATGCCCAAATCTTTTGGTATGCCACCGCTTAAATGGTTATCTAAAAGAGATAAATATTCAAGCTTGTGGCAATGAAGTATAGTTGGAGGGATGTTGCCTTCCAATAGGTTGTTTGACAAGCGAAGTACCCTCAAGCGGTGTAGATGACTAATCTCATGTGGCAGAAAACCATAGAAGGTGTTGTTTTTTAGATCAAGTGAGACTAGGAAGGAGAGGTTGCCAATATGAGGGGAAATGGTGCCATGGAGACCCACGTAGGAAAGGTTCAAGGCTGTCACTCTTTGTCTACGTCGGCTGCAGGAGACTCCGAACCACTCACAAAAGTTTCTTGTTGTGGACCAATTACCAGCTACAAAAGCAGTATAGTTTGGACCAAAACTGATTTTAGATTTGAAGGCAATGAGAGCTAATTGATCGGTAAAGTTGCTGGAAGATTCGGACAAATGAAGTATGCATGGGTGAAGTAACAGAAAAGCTAAGAGAAGGAGAATGGATGGCCTTTCTATTAGCATGATGAGTGTGCACAAGAGAGACAGAGAAGGCTCTGAGTTTATCAGCCTTTGGAGAGTCTGGAGCTGGAATAGGCTAAAATTATTGTAGTTGTAAGTTTGTCCAGGCGGAATAAAACGCAAAATCTCACTTGGAAATTGTAAGTCAATACTCTACAAGACGTGCTTGTACCATGATTCCACTCCTGTCAACGTTAACGATAAATAAAGAGGGCTATATCACACCAGACTTCTACGGAACATGACAATAAATAAATTGTCTGGTAATTGCGGAAGGGAGATGAAGAAAAATGGAATCTTAGAGCTTGACTAATTAAAGTTGCACCATTAGAGTCCAAAGTCTTGGGGGACAGTTTTTTTTTTTTTAATCAGAGCAGACTTACGTTGAGCTTTTAGTACAAGTTTAAGGTAAAAAAGTAAAAATACACCTCCTAAACTATTAGAAATGTTCCCATTACCCTTTCCATTCACGTTCCATAAAGTTTGTAACGGATCTCACTTGACCCAAAAATATTAAAAAAAAAAATTGTTAGCAGCAGATCAAAACCCTCATAGGTGTTTTCTTCCTAAATCAAAAGCTATCATTTTCTATAGTTTAAGAAAGAAACAAATAAGGAAAATATGTGGGATAATCATGAATGTTTAGTGGGTTAAATTGTGGCGATGTGCCATTACATTCTAAGCTTGCCCAATGCCCAATGGGCAATGAGATTATTTCTCATATTATCTTATGTTAACTATTTGATGACTTAATGCTTGGTGGCCGAAGTGGAAAACAACAAAAGAAATTCATCAACAGGGGATTGGTGTGCTCCGTGCATGTTCCGTTGCGCACATGAATTGATTGTTCTTCTATTATGACTGGAAATTCAGACTAAATAACACGCAATCTCACTTTGAAGTTGGAATTCTACACTCTACAAGACGCGTTTGTACCATTATTCCACTCAACGCGTAAACGAAAAATACAGATGATGGCTATCCTATCACATGGGACTTCAAGACTTCAACGGAACATGACAAGGAATAAATTGCCAAGTAATTGTGGAAGGGAGATGATGACAAATAAGAATTTACAACTTGCTTACTAGTTACGAGTTACGACCACAACTTTAGATTTAACTTTGTGCACAACTTGTGGTCATGACATCTTGTGACTAATTAACACTCTTTCTACCGAGATTTATCACTAGACCCACCTTCATTTTCTATCAACCAGCACAACACACCTCAACTAATTCTACCCAAGTTACGGAAAATTAGGTGGTCTTACACTTAATGAAGAATTTAAGATAACACATGAAATCTTAGAGCTTTGACTAATTATAATTGCACACTTGCACTATTAGAGTCCAAAGTCTCTCTCTTTCTCAGAGAGAGAATGTGAAGCCGAATGACGTGACAATGCTGGGTGTGGGTTTTTTTGTTTGTTTGTTTTGTTTTACGTTGCTGCAAACACACCATGTAGAATATTTTCCGGAGCATTTTCCTAGAATGCAAACAAACACTAAAAAAAATTTATTTTCTCTAAAATCATTTGCATTTGAAAATATTTTATAATGTAAAATGTTTTACATCGAAACAAACGGAGCCTAAGTTATACTACCTTGCTTCGTTCCAAATCCCATACCAGGTCTATCATCTAGTGCACTAATTGAAGGCACTAGATCTAGAATACAATGTCAAAAGTGAAAAACATATATGATGGGAGAAATAAGAAACAGAAGGACTTAGCAATTGTCTCAAACTTTTCTTGGTATGAAAGGAAAGTTTACGTTATTACTTTTTTGAGGTTTTCTTTATATAGAATGAAAGTTTATTCAATGTCAAAGAAATAATGTATTCCTTTTTTCCTCAATAAATAGGATTTAAAACCTTGTATAGACATTATAGTAAAATGTTTAATAGCTTTAGCCTAGAGGTCATTCCATATGACAAGAAGAGAAGACTCTAAGAAAAAAATCTCTTGAAAGAGTAGAACCCGTTAAAATCTTTACCGACTATAGAGAATTTGATCTCTCTGCTTGTAGTTGGCAGTACCATTGTACAATAAGTGGTATAAGAGCTTCTACTATTGTAGAAGTGGCATTATAGTCTCCGCTATCATGATAGGCATGAGTTCTTAGTGCCACTGAAGATGGATGTGCCATGAGTTTATTCAAGGTTATATCTAGGAAGATGGAGGTGCCCTGAGTTCTTGGTGCTGGTGAACATAATTCTAAAAGCCTTTTCTTTTGTAGTCTATACCACTAAAAGCTAATCACACTTCAATTAGGATACAGCTGAGTTTAAATTGCATATAATACCCTATGCTTGAGGAGTGCCCTCCAAAAATTTCTTGAAATGGATTTTTTTTATTTTTGAGAAATAAGGTTCAGCTGTTATTTTATTGATGGAATGAAATATCTTTACGAGTATTTCAAAGTAGATTGTCTAGTGTTTCTTCTAGCCAGACTTTGAAGTCTGATACATGAATCATGATATATACTTCGCTAGTGCGTGGGCCGCCGAATAGACTTGCCTCTTGGATTAGACCAAGTCTACAATTACATTTAGCCTCTTCTCTTCACTTATTAATAAAAGATTAGTAATGGACTCTGCAATACGTGTGAATATAAAATTATTTTATAATGTGATATAATGCATAATTGGTTCTCTAAAATGGATAAGTGATAATAAAGTGTGGCGTAATGAGGAGAAGAAGAGCTAAAAGGGATGAGAACGGTTGAAAGAAGAGTGATATTAAGGTGTGAGGAAAAATGAGAGTCAAAAGAAACTAGAGGAGATAGAAAAAAGTGACTGACGTGGCACAACCAATTAAATCCTCAAAATCATGGATGATTCAAAGTTAAACAGGTGCAAGATAAGGATGATTTTTATTTTTTTGTTAAAAACTCACTACTTGGACTCAACAACTAGAACTCATCAAATAAGAGAGGAAAAAGCTAAAAAGCATAAATAATATTTTAGCATTATTTCTTTTTTGGTTTAAAAATGAACAATTTATTTTTGTAAAAACTCTTCTTATTTTGAATGAGATATTTGGGCTTTTTTTTTTTTTTTAGAGAATATTGGGTTAAATAGTTAATTCTGTTTTGGGGACTCTAATTTCAATATTTAAATATATATATATATATATATTTATTGGGGACTCTAATTTAAATATTGGGTTAAATAGTTAATTCTGTTTTGGGGACTCTAATTTTTT
>BKZX01025749.1:4423-24230 GCA_014362285.1 Fagus crenata | reverse complement strand
GTGCTTTTCCGGCGAAGATTCCGGTCAATCGGGGGATGCTACCGGCGGACCGAGAGTTCCACGTCGTAGCTGGAGTCGTCATCTTTCCAACGCACTCGGGCTTGCGCGAATCCGAGCTTGGGTTCGCGAGATATGGTTCCGCGAACAGAGGCCGCCGGGGTGTTTTTGGTCCGTTTGAGGACAGTTTTCCGATCAGGATTCCGGTTAGGCCCGGTAAAATCTTGGCGATCCGAGAGTTCCACGTCGTGCATGAGTGTGTCTTCTTTCCAACGCACCCGGGCTTGTGGATCAACTTGTTGCGAGTCAGGAAGACTCTGCGCGCAAGCGTGGCAACGTCGGTAGGAAAGTTCCGGAATTTTCAGCACAGCCTTATTTCGTCGGCCTGTTTTCACGCGCGTGGTAGACGTAGCTCCCGATGTCGGATTTTGACGATCTTGGTATCGTCGGAAAGCTTGCGCTACCTACTTTTCAACGGTACAGGCCTTGCACAGAGGCATGCTTGGGTTCGCAAGATATGATCTTGCGAACAGAGGCCGTCGGAATGTTCCTTATGCCAAGGGGTCATCTTCTGACTGAGATTCCGGCTTGACCGGAGGAGCTCTTGACGATCCGAAAGTTGCGTGTGGTAGCTGAAGTGAACCTCTTGCCTAAGGGTCTTGGCTCGCGGACCAAGTTGCAGCGGGTCAGAGAGAGTCTTTGCGCAAACGTTGCCTCCCAAATAGGCTGTTTTGTCAACAACACTTAGCAAAATTTGGCTAAGTGTTGGACCGCTTTTTCACAGTTTTGACCATAACTCCCTCGTTTCTCGTCCGTTTTTGGCCCGTAAAGTGTCGAATCGAAGCTCTCATCATGTTCTTCAGAATGGTCAAGGAGCGGTTAGTTCGATTCAGCTTTCGGTCTGGTCCATGGTCCGGTCAAACCTTGGTCAAACTTGGTCAACCTTGGTCAAACTTGGTCAAATTTGGTCAAAGCTCACCGAAGTCCGGGAAATGTATCCCGGACCACGTTTTGAGGATTTCTAGGTATATTGGACTCAAGTCAGGTCAGAAATGGCTTGGTCAAACCTCGGTCAAACTTGGTCAACCCTGATCAAACTTGGTCAACTCTTGTCGAATTTGGTCAAACCTCCTCAAACTTTGGGAGAGGTGCTCGGGGTAGCATCTTGGGGTCATTTTGAAACGACGGGTCCCCGTTAGGTTGGTCCGGCCTGGTCCGGGTTGTCCCGTTTTGCGCGCCGACACCCGAGAAAATCCCGGGGGTAAAAATGGGGTTATGACAATGCCCAAATTCAAATAGAAAAGGAAATGGATAGACAATATTTACAACGTGGCAAATAATGAAATAAAGGCAATAAATAAATTTAAAGCATGACGGAAAGCAATAAATGTATTTAAAGCGACAATGGAATTTAAAGCAAGGGATTTTCATGGGTCCAATGCCTTATGAAATTATGTAATGGCTAATGCCTCTTTGAGGTCTTATATAAACCATCGCGACCAATCGGGATTATCACGCCCATTTTTACAAGGAACGGGGATAATAACAACACAATATATCCACGACTGCGTAAAAGTAAATAAAGCGATAAATGTATTTAAAGCATTGCGGAAAGCGATAAATAAATTTAAAGCAATAATGGAATTAAAAGCATGGGATTTTCATGGGTCCAATGCCTTATGGAATTATGTAATGGCTAATGCCTCTTTGAGGTCTTATATAAACCATCGCGACCAATCGGGATTATCACGCCCATTTTTACAAGGAACGGGGATAATAACAACACAATATATCCACGACCGCGTAAAAGTAAATAAAGCGATAAATGTATTTAAAGCATTGCGGAAAGCGATAAATAAATTTAAAGCAATAATAAAATTAAAAGCATGGGATTTTCATGGGTCCAATGCCTTATGGAATTACGTAATGGCTAATGCCTCTTTGAGGTCTTATATAAACCATCGCGACCAATCGGGATTATCACGCCCAAATCACAAAGGAAAAAATGGGGGATATTCACAATATAATATACATAACGTAGTAAAATGTAAATAAAGCGATAAATGACATTATTTACACATGGGGATGTATTTTTCGGGTCAAATACCTCGTAGACTAACATGGTTGTTACGGCCTCATAGAGGTCTTACGCACTCCGCCAAAGCTACTCAATATTTGCCGTACTAAAATACGGGGAAAGGGATAATCACAATAATATTCACAATAATGAAGCACTAAATATATTTAAAGCATTGCGGAAAGCTATAAACGTATTTAAAGCAAATATGGAAAGCAATAAAGAAATCTTAAAGCATAAAAGCGATAAATGAACTTAAAGCAAGCATATAAAACTAGACATGAACTTAAAGAACATAAATGAACATTTAATGAACTAAAAGTGCATAAATAAAGCAATAATGAACTAAAAATCTTAAATAAGGGTGGATCCTTGTGAATCCCTTCCCATTTTAGGGATCATCACTAGTCACCTCCACCCAAAAGAAAGGAAAAGAGAGGAGAGAGGAGAGAGAAAGAGCTTAGAGAGAGAGAGTACCTAGAGAGGAGTCTCTCCCTCTAAAAACTACCCAAAACCCCTTCTAAAACCCCCTAAGACCCCTATTTCTGCCTATTCTAACGCTCAAGGTGCCTAGAGCCCGAGCAAAAATTGTTTGTAAATGAGTGGGGGGAGGGCTGGTTTTATAGGGGGCATGCACGCCGGGCGCGCCATCATGGTGCGCGGCGCGTGATGATGGCGCGCCTCGCGTGCACACCTTCCACGCCTCCCACCACCAATCCTCCTCGGTTTTCGTGCGCGTATCCTTTTTTGACCCGATTTTCGAGGGCAGTTTTGGAGGGCTTCTGGTGCTCAAAATGGGTCATGCAGCATATCGCCGGAAAGCTCTCGACGTCCTCTTTCCAACGGTATAAAGTTTGTGCAAATCAGAGTTTGTACGAGAGAGTTATGGCTCCCGGAAGTTGGGGTGTCGGAGTTGTTTTTGTGCGTTTTTCCGGTGAAGATTCCGGTCAAACGAGGGATGCTAACGGCGAACCGAGAGTTCCACGTCATAGCTGAAGTCGTTATCTTTCCAACGCACCCGGGCTCGCGGGTCAACTTGTAGCGAGTAGGAAAGACTCTGCGCGCGAAGGCGGCTGTCCGGGAGGAAAAATGCGTTTTGTTCCTGGCGCGCTTTTTCTTAAATCTTGTCCCAGTTCGCGCGCGTATTTGACCTAGCTCCCGATGTCGGATTTCGACGTTCTTGGTACCATCGGAAAGCTTGCGCTACCTAATTTTGCAAGGTTCTGGATTTGCAGGAATCCAAGCTTGGGTTAGCGAGATATGGTCCCGCGAACAGGGGCCACCGGAGTGTTTTTGGTCCGTTTGAGGACAGTTTTTCGATCGTGATTCCGGCTAGACCCGGTAAAATCTTGGCGATCCGAGAGTTCCACGTCGTGCATGAGTGTGTCTTCTTTCCAACTTGTCTGGGCTCGCGGATCAACTTGTTGCGAGCCAGGAAGACTCTGCGCGCAAGCGTGGCAACGTCGGTGGGAAAGTTCCGGAATTTTCAGCATACCTTTATTTTGTCGGCCTGTTTTCACGTGCATGATAGACGTGGCTCCCGATATCGGATTTTGATGATCTTGGTATCGTCGGAAAGCTTGTGCTACCTACTTTTCAACGGTACAGGCCTTGCATAGAGGCGGGCTTGGGTTCGCAAGATATGATCTCGCAAACAGAGGCCGTTGGAATGTTCCTTATGCCAAGGGGTCATTTTCTGACTGAGATTCCGGCTTGACCGAAGGAGCTCTTGACGATCCGAAAGTTGCGCGTGGTAGCTGAAGAAAATCTCTTGCTTAAGGGTCTTGGCTCGCGGACCAAGTTGCAACGGGTCGGAGAGAATCTACGCGCGAATGTTGTCTCCCAAATGGGCTGTTTTGTCCCCAACATTTGGCAAAATTTGGCTAAGTGTTGGACTGTTTTTTCACAGTTTTGACCATAACTTCCTCGTTTCTCGTCCGTTTTTGGCCCGTAAAGTACTGAATCGAAGCTCTCATCGCGCTTTACACAATGGTCAGGGGGTGGTCAGTTCGATTCAGCTTTTGGTCAGGTCAATGGTCCGGTCAAACCTTGGTCAAACTTGGTCAACCTTGGTCAAACTCAGTCGAATTTGGTCAAAGCTCTCCAAACTCTTGGAAATGTACCCTGGACCACGTTTTGCGGCTTTTTTGCAATGGTGGACCCCAGTCGGGTTGGAAACGGCTTGGTCAAACCTCGGTCAAACTTGGTCAACCCTGGACAAACTTGGTCAAACCCAGTCAAACTCGGTCAAACTTCTGGAAATGTGTCCCGGACTTTCTTCTTGGGAGTATTTGATGTGACGAGCCCTCGTCGGATCAGGCCGGCTCGGTTCGGGTTGTCTCGTTTTGCATGCCGACACTTGAGAAAATCCCGTGGGTAAAAATGGGGTTATGACAGTTGCCTATTGTTTGTTTGGCGTTCCTTGGCACAAGGAATGTCGGACAAAGAATAAATGACTCGATTTTTGCCCGCTCGAATTTTCTCAGTTTTCGTGCTTGGTTACGGTTGCCGCGCAGTTCGTCTCGGTTTGCGTACCAGCCCTTCCGGGGTCCAAATGGACATTCCAGGGGTTGAGGAGGATCGGACGGGGTGCGAGGAGACGGTTCGTGGCTCGAAAAGATGAAGTGGCGCGTGTTTGGGAGCTGGCACGCGCGGCCCCACCTTAAAACGCGCCGCGCGCCTTTTCCTCTTCATTTCGTCTCTTTTTCTCCCTTTTTCCTCTCTGGACCCCACTTTGCCCTCTCTGCTCTTTTACCCATATCTTGCTATTCGGGACTCCGATTGATGCGCCGTTTTCGCCTACGCGCTCCACGAGTAAGCATCTTCCCATCCCCACCATTTATTTCAGCTTTAAACGGTTGAAATGTGCTGATATGGTTATTCTCTTTTTTGTGTATTTTGGTCTTTTTCTCATGATCCAGGACTCCGATTGACGATCAGTTTTCGCCTACGCGTGCTACAGGCAAGCACCTTTCCATCCCCACCTTTCTTTTCAGTTTTGAACGGTCGGATTGATTGCTTCCTTTTTTTATGTCCCATGCTCTCGCTTTGTGCACTTCTGCTTTTATTTCCTTTTGTTCCATTGTATGTTTTGAGATGCATCACACACTTAGCAAGCATGTTAGTGCACAAAAATTGCATTTTATGTATATGAATGTGTGCATGTACAAAAGAGCCTTCGTGGACACACATGCACACACACATGTGTTTAGAAACACATGAGATGGGAGATGTGAATTTTTTGAACACAGCATTTATTGAAATGCTGCGTATGTATTTTTTTTATATATATTTTTTTATTATTATTATTATTTTTTTTATTTTGCGTGGGGCAAATATTCTGAAAATTAAGAGCTAAGTTCGGGATTCACACAAACTTAGGAAGTATATTTTTACGGTTTGGCATTTGAATCCAAACACGTTGAGGGGTGATTTGACTTGGGGACTTCCCAAGTTTCAAACCGAGTGAAACAACGGTTTGGAACCCTTAATCCAAACACGTTGGGGGTGTGATTTGGCTTGGGGACTACCCAAGTCTCAAATTGAGTGAACCAACGGTTTGGAACCCTTAATCCAAACACGTTGGGGTGTGATTTGGCTTAGGGACTACCCAAGTTTCAAATCGGGTGAACCAACGGTTTGGAACCCTTAATCCAAACACGTTGGGGTGTGATTTGGCTTGGGGACTACCCAAGTTTCAAATCGAGTGAACCAGCGGTTTGGAACCCTTAATCCAAACACGTTGGGGTGTGATTTGGCTTGGGGACTACCCAAGTCTCAAATCGAGTGAACCAGCGGTTTGGAACCCTTAATCCAAACACGTTGGGGTGTGATTTGGCTTGGGGACTACCCAAGTCTCAAATCGAGTGAACCGGCGGTTTGGAACCCTTAATCCAAACACGTCGGGGTGTGATTTGGCTTGGGGACTACCCAAGTCTCAAATCGAGTGAACCGGCGGTTTGGAACCCTTAATCCAAACACGTTGGGGTGTGATTTATGATCCGGCATTTCGTCAAACTACAGATTTGTGATTCGACGTTTCGTCAAATCGCAACTGCGATAATTAGACCCAGTTTGGAAATTCACCCAAATGGTCATGGACAACATCGTTTGTTTGACTGTTATTGTTGTTTTCTCTTTTTTATGTATGATTTTGATCATTGTATGCTTCCTGAATTTTGAGAATGAGATGTACCTGACTTCTTTGACTCTTTGATTGTTCATTGTTGCGCTTTTTGCAGATGTCAGACAGAGGTAGTGGTAGTGGGGGCCCGCGCCGGTCTGATCGCCTTGTGAAGGGCAAGGCTGTGGTTTACGAGACTGAGAGTCCTCCTGATACTGATGATGAGTACGATGCCATGGAGGATGTCCGTACTCGTGTTGATGCTTCTATTGCCAGGGACCTGCAGGTAGAGTTTGATGCTGAGGCTGCTGGTTTGGCTTCTAGTGCTGCTTGGCCTTCTTCCCGGCCTGGTATTACTTTTGGTCATAGTGCTAGGCCCTCTGGTGCACCTCGCCAGCCTGCTGCGGCGCCGACAGCTGCTCCTCCTGCCAGATCGAAGAGGCAGAGATCTGACCGCCCACCTCTTTCTGCGGATCCTATACCAGAGGATTATGCTGCACCGGGGTTCAGATATCCTCCCCATGGTGGCATTCGACCACGCTATCCCGTCACCACTCCGATGGCGGATACACCACTCCTGACGGGCCTCCATGGCCATCCATCATCTTCGGTCCGTCGTTGTGAGGTATCTGTGTACTGACACTGTTCTTTGTCTTTCTTTCTTTTTTTTTTTTTTGCATTCTTTCGTACTGACGTTTTTCTTTCTGACTTCGTGCAGGATCCTCCCGCGAGCATTGGTCGAGGTGGATGGTGCGACTTCTGTCAGCTCCTGGAGATTGCTCGTCCAGAGTATAGAGACTTTCTAGCGGAGTTAGGCTTTGGTCCCTTCCTCAGTATCTGCTACGTTCATGTGTGGCACCCCTTGGTGAGGTGCTGGGTGGAGAGGTTCTTCCATCACACGGGGACTATCCATCTTAGCACCTACGAGATGGGGGTGTTCCCTGTCGACTGGAGTGCCATTCTGGGCATTCGCTTTGGGGGTAGGATTCCTCCTAGCGATCTTGTGCCCGATTTCGAGGCCCTGGAGATTCTAGGCATTGATGATCCGGCCGCCATTGTGGGTAAGAAGCTTTTCTATTTGAGGATCAGTTATCTGAGGGATCTCCTGGTGAGGGAGATAGAGGAGCCTTCTACGGAGCTGCGATATCGCCAGTGGATTGCCTACTTCATCTTCAGCTGCTTCCTTGGGAATGACAAGTCTACCATTCCCACATCCATTGTTGGCATGTTCCGAGATATTGATAATCTGAGGGATTATGACTGGGGAGCACTGACGTATGGGTTTTACATCCGGGGCTTGCGCCGCTTCTCCCGTCGACAGACCACCAGTTTCCTCGGCTGCTGGCAGTTCACTCTCTTCTGGGCATTCGAGCATTTCGCAGTATTCGCTCCCAGCAGACTTCCAGTGGCTCCTGATTCTGTATTTCCTCTTGCTAGGCGATGGGACTCAGCTTGGATCCAGCGATTGACCGTCCGTACACTTACAGAGTGCCGTACGATGGTGGATTGCATTAGGGATGCTGACATCGTCTTTGAGCCTTACTCCACATTCTTGCTTGAGGTCCTGAGGTATTCAGGGCTGTGGAGCTATCTTGTCTGCGGATATGGATCCGATCTCCGAGGTCTTGGGAGCTCTTGATGGGCGAGAGGTCCTTGCGGCAGCTGGGTGGTGAGGCCCTTGTCCCCGTGGATCCTCCTCAGTTGATGACCATCGAGGATTACATCCCACGTGCCCCGAGTGATTCTTATGTAGAGGGTGTTGAGGCCTATCCAGATCTGATTCGGGCCGACGTGCCATACCGGGAGTGGTTTGAGCGGGTCTCCTTGGGATCCTTGATGTCCCTTCACGAGGTCGAGGGTGGCCGGGTCATGGGCGGATCGGCCATGGACAGCCATCTCTTTCAATCTTCTGGAGAGATCGAGTGGCTTCAGAACGAGATCTTGCATCTTCAGCTCGAGTTGTCGGTCAGTGAGGATCGCCATGTAGCTGATATGGATCGAGCACAGGGGGAGACGGCCCATGTGCAGGCGGAGTTGACCCGGGTGCAGGGGGAGATGGCGCAGATGCAGATAGAGATGGCACAGATGCAGGCGGATTTGGCCCAGAGACAGAGGGACTTGGATTCCCGGGATGCGGCACTGGCTACCCATGCTGCGACCATTCAGAGTTTGGAGGATCAGCTCCAGGGTGTAGGCATCCCCCCTGTTACTGGGGTTGGCTCGTCTGGTTTCGGTCAGACTTTTTCTCCGCCACCTACTGATCCCGTTTCTTGAGACTGGTTCTTCGACGACCCTCCTTCCTTGTGATGTATTTTTTTTCTTTTTCTTTTTGGGCCTTGTATTCTGGCCAGACATTTTGTATTTACATGGGATGTACAGACATTGGTTATTGTATATATGGCATTTGTGGTTTGTGGATATTGTTTATGGTTATGTGTATAAACATGTGTGTTTGGACATGCGTATGGGTATCGGGTCTCGATCCTCCTCGAGGCCTGGTTCGATAAATATCGGGGCTTACCTCTCCTTGGGGCCCGTTTTCATCATCATTGGGACTTACTCCTCCACGAGGCCTATTTCCATCAACATCGGGACTTACTCCTTCACGAGGCCCATTTCCATTAATGTCGGGACTTACTCACTCACGAGGCCCATTTCAACAAATTTTGGGTCTTACTCCTTCACGAGGCCCATTTGGATGACTCTTCGAATTTCAACAATTTCTCTCCGAAAAAAATGGAAAAATTTGCCCCAGTATGTAGTGTCGAATAAATTTTTCTAGCTTCTTGAAGATAGAAAAATTTTGCCCTAGTGTAGAGCAATGCATGCTGATGCGGAGTTCCGGATTTCTTTCTTTACTTCCCTCGTGTCAGGCTGTGATGACTTCCAGAGAGTCGGTCTTCCTCTTTTCGAAATTTTTCAAAAACCCTTTTGAAAACTTTTGCCCCAGTGTACCATGGGATTCGCCTGTGCAACATTTCTGGGTCATCTTCGTATTTCTCGATTTCTGAGCCGAGCTAGGGTTTCAGGGCCGGTCCTGGACCGTCGAGCCTGGTTCTCGGCTCTCGGGCTACCCCGTTGGTTGAAGATCAATCCTGTTTACGCCGCATCCAATGCTTCCTTGTAATACCGGCTTTCCTTCAATTTTTGACCTCCGGGCTGGTTTTAGGGTTTCAAGTTGATTCCCGGCCATCGGGTCGAAACTTCCGATCATCGGACCTTCCGAGTCTTCCCCATAGGTGTCTCCTTGCAAAATAGCCCTTATATAGTGCACAACGGGCCTCCAGGAGCGCATGAACAGGGCTAAACCCGCATGGTATGAGAAAAAGAGCCGTTGGAATTCCCAACGAGACTGGCGCGTGATCATCACGCACCGCGCGTGACCATCACGCGCCGCGCGTGATAATCACGCGCGAGTTTTGCCTTTTTAAGCTCTCGAGCTCTCTTCGAGCCAGCAGCCATTTTCCGAGTTTCTCTCCCTTTTCTTCACTAAAATCTCTCGGTTTTTCCCACTTTTAAGTCTTTTGGGTCCATGGCCTCCTCAAGTAATGATCCCGACTCCTTGGTGACGCTCTGCTTCCACGATTTCCGCGTTGAGCGGATGAGACATTGGTGGACTCTTCTTGGAGAGGATGATCATGCCGACATCGTGGGAGTCTTTGGCCAGTTTCCCCCTCTTATGCGGTTGTGGGTCGATCATGGCTTACTCGAGGCTCTCGCTTCTTTTTGGGATCCGACCCATTGTTGCTTTTCCATTGGGGAGGTGGATCTCGTCCCTACCTTGGAGGAGTATGCTGGGCTTCTTCAACTAGGCAGTCCTTTCAGCGAGACGGCTGTCATCCCTATTCAGAGTCCTCGGTTGAACCGAGTCTTGGAGAAGTACTTGGGTTTGACTTCCGCAGTCTTGCGCTCTGAGATCATCCGCCCTGAAGAGACTTGGCGAAAAGCCAATATTTCCTTGGATCTGTTGGCGAAATATTTCTCTCGGAGTGACTTTCCAGTGGAGTTTGTGAGGGACTTCATTGCAGGCAAAAAGGGATGGAAGAAATTCCGGATCAACGCCTTCAAGATTGCCTTCGCAGGTATTTTTCTCTTCCCTACTTCTGCTGGCAGGATAGACTTGGGGGTCATTCCCCTGGTCTTTAGTGAGGGCAGGTCTATCATCCCTGCCATATTGTGCGAGACCGTGCGGTCTTTGTCCTTGGTTCTGCAGTCACTTGTAGCACTTCTACCGCCTCTAGACCCCTTATCACTTCGAGAGGCATACGGTGAGCCAGACCGTCAAGATAGTACTTCCCTTCACTGGTAATAGTCGTGACTGGGCGTTATACCTCCTTGACTTGCCCATGGGTGAATGGTCTTGGAAGGTCACCTGGGGGCCAGCAGTGTGGAGGCCCTGGACTCATTGTGCCCTCTTCGATGGAGTGCCTCTTCCTGGGGTGTGGGGTTGTACAGGCTACTATCCCAACCTTGCCCTTCGTGAGTTTGGCGGTGTTCAGTACCCACCTCGTCTAGGTGACTTGGATGCGGTGACTTTCAACTACATTCCTGGTGAGGATATGTGGAGGCTCTTCTCTAGGATTGAGGTTATCTGGGAAGGCCGCCTTTCGGAGATAGTCCTCATCGAGGATGGTTCGCCAGGAGATAGCTCTGTCACTCTTGATTTTGTCGAGTGGAGAGAGGGGTGGACTCCTTCTTTTACTCTCAGGCCTACAGTACGGCCAAGTGCATCATACTCTTTGGTGTCTCGTTCCCTTCGGGTTTTAGCTTCCACTGGTCAGCCTGAGAGGGTTACTGTTCTGGAAAGAGAGCTTAAGGAAGCTCGAGCAGAGCTGGCATCACTACGCCTTGCCAGGGCGTCTGAGAGAGAGGAGTCTACGGCTCGTGTAGAGTCCATGCGAAGCAGCTTACATCACAACAGTGTGGCGGTGGCGAACCTTCGCCGCGACTTGGAGGTCCAGAGAGGGAATGTCTCTACTCTCCGAACGATGAATGATTTCATTCGCGAGCAACTCGAGATTTCTGAGGCAGCTAAGGATCATATAGATGAGACCTTGACTGAGACTCAGGGACAGCTAGAGACTGAGTAGGTTGAGAGGACTCGAGTCCAGGATGAGCTTGACTCCCTTCGTTCATACACCCAGGCTTTGGTTGATCCCACCATGGGTCGTCCTCACGACATTGTGGCTCTTCGACAGGCACTAGATGAGAGTGAGGCTGCATTTACATCTGCACGCACTTCTATAGGGGCCATGCGAGTCCAGATCAGCGTTCTTCAGGGTGATAACGGAGTCTTGTAGACTGAGGTGGACTTGGTGCATGACGCTCTTGAGTCCAATGCTTCTTGGCTCAACCAGGAGGGTTTCCCTGTGGTTACAGCTCTTCACCAGATTAATCAGGTGATGGATTCTCTGGGTGCTAGGGCTCGAGCCGTCTTGGAGGAGCACGACGAGGGGGATCCGGTCCTTTCCACTGCCTTGGGGAGATTCTGCAGAGAGACCTGCATACTTCTTGGTCATTAGTTAGCACACTTCATGTAGCAGTGAGTAGTCAATAGTTTTTGTATTTAAATGGTGAGTCATTCATAAATCCGAGTCGGATCATGCATGGCTCCCATCTTTAACTTCTAAGTTGATATATTTAGACATGCTTTCAAGACATCATGGAAAATCAATGTATGTATTTATGAATTATGAACGAATGAAAGCACGTATTTTGTCTATGAATATCTATATGAAAATCTGTGAATTTGGCTTTTTATGAATCAATAGCAAGAATTGAATGTTACTGCGGAAATGAATATGCGAATTTCATGAATTTGGAAGAAATTGGCTCTTTGTGAATGACATGAATGATTGTGAGACTCTAATGATATGTCACTTGAAACTGGGTGTTTGGAAGGACACGCTTGTGCTCCACCTCTTGATCCCTAAACATCCTCTTTATATCGAAGAACCGTACTGCTTAAAGGATAACATAGTTCGTTCTTTCGTCGAAAATCTCTTCACCGCATAACAACCCCGATCACTAGTCTTGCACTGATTTGATGCCCGCCTTGTTGTGATACCGATTTTTTTTTTTTTAGCCATATATTACCCTTAGCTTACGCTAAGTCCAGCTTTCCACGTTACTTTTGCCTATGGCGCCCCTTCCGAGGTTTTCACCATACCTGCGGTAATTTCATCCAAGGGCGACGTCCTTACGGATTTTCGTCGCTTCTCGGGTCTTCTTCAAAATTATCAAAATAACAAATTGGAACTTTGATGAACATTCCTCTTTGATTAAATTGACTAAAGTTATACATGGTACTTGATTACAAAATCAGAATTGATAGGTGACCGGAACTCTTCGCCATCCATATCGGCCAGAATGATTGCTCCTCCTGAGAAGGCTTTCTTTACCACGTACGGACCCTCATATGATGGTACAAACTTCCCTCGTGAATCTGATAGGGCCATGTTCCTCTTCTTTAGAACGAGATCTCCAGGTTGAAAAGTGCGAGGTTGAGCCTTCTTGTTGTAAGCTCTTTCGATCCGTCTCTGGTAGAGCTGTCCATGGCACAGTGCCGCCAATCTCTTTTCATCTATGAAATTCAGCTGCTCATACCGTGCTTGGGCCCATTCGGCTTCCTCCAGTTGAGTTTGTGACAGGATTCTTAAAGATAGGATCTCCACTTCGACTGGCAGTACTGCTTCCATCCCATATACCAGAGAGTAGGGAGTGGCTCCAACAGATGTCCTCACCGTCGTTCGGTAGGCACACAAGGCATAAGGCAGGTGTTCGTGCCAATCCTTATATGTCTCTGTCATCTTGCTTAGAATCTTCTTCACGTTTTTGTTGGCAGCTCCCACGGCTCCGTTCATCTTTGGATGGTATGGAGCAGAGTTGTGGTGCTGGATCTTGAACTGCTGGCATAGCTGATCCATCATGCGGTTGTTCAAGTTGGAAGCATTGTCGGTGATGAGCATTTTTGGCATTCCGTAGCGGCAGATAATGTTGTTCTTCACAAACCGGGTGACCGCGACTTGAGTGACATTCTTGAAGGAACATGCCTCCACCCACTTGGTAAAATAGTTGATGGCCACCAGTATGAATTCATGCCCGTTAGACGCCTTTGGGGTAATTGCGCCAATCACATCCATCCCCCCAAGCTGAGAAGGGCCACGGCGAGGCCATAGTATGGAGATACTGGGGGGGTGCATTCTTGCTATTCTGATACATCTGGCATTTGTGGCAAGTCTGGACATGTCTGATACAATCTCTCTCCATTGTCAGCCAGTAATAGCCAGCTCTCATAATCTTCCGGGCCAGGAAGGGTCCGTTGGCGTGCGCTCCCATTAATCCCGCGTGCATCTCTTGAATCAATCGAGTGGCTTCCTCTGCATCCACACATCGTAAGAGGGTGGCATCATGAGTCTTCTTGTACAGAATTTCTCCACTTAAGAAGAATTGGAAGGCCATCCTCCTGATGTACTTCTTCTCATTTTCGGTCACCAGTGGTGGATACTCTCTGTCTTGGATGAAGCGCTTGATATCGTAATACCAAGGCTTGTTGTCTATCTCTGCTTCGACGTTCATGCACTCTTCCACACACACGCAGTACGCCGGGATGTCTCGAGTCTCGATTCGTAGCGGTCGCATATTATCCCCTTCTACTAGCTTGATCAGGCTTGCCAGTGTGGCGAGCGCATCAGCAAAGTGATTGTGAGCTCTTGGGGTGTATGTGAAGGTGATATACTTGAACTTGGGAATTATCCGGTTGATGTACCGTTGGTATGGGATGAGCTTGGGATCCCGA
Source organism: Fagus crenata (assembly GCA_014362285.1). Taxonomy (NCBI): domain Eukaryota; kingdom Viridiplantae; phylum Streptophyta; class Magnoliopsida; order Fagales; family Fagaceae; genus Fagus; species Fagus crenata. The sequence continues at coordinate 10,235 of BKZX01025749.1, read as the reverse complement.
GCTTGCCATTCTCCGTTAGTCTGCGACACTATCAGCAGAGAGTCCCCGAAGACTTCTAGTTCATAAGCACCGAATTCTAAAGCCGCTTGCAGACCGACGATGCATGCTTCGTACTCAGTCATGTTGTTGGTGCAATCAAACCCCAGCTTAACGGCGATAGGAGTTTGTTGTCCTTTAGGCGATACCAAGACCGCGCCAATCCCGCTTCCGACAGCGTTCGCTGCTCCATCAAAGTAAAGCTTCCACCTGCCGTGATTATCTTCGTCGATCGTCATCACGTCCTTGTCCGGGAATTCTGAGTCCATCAGTTCTAACTGCTCAGATGGGTAATCTGCCAAGTAGTCGGCTATGGCCTGTCCCTTGATCGCTTTCCGGGCCACAAATAAGATGTCGAACTCAGATAGGAGCACTTGCCATCGTGCGATCTTCCTAGTCAAAGCAGGCTTTTCAAAGATGTACTTGATCGGGTCCATCCGGGATACCAACCAAGTGGTGTAGTAGAGCATGTACTGTCTCAGCTTCTTGGAGGCCCAAGCCAGTGCGCAGCACGTCTTCTCAACTAACAAGTAGCGGGTCTCTGGCTCGGTGAACTTCTTGCTAAGATAGTAGATTGCCTGCTCCTTCTTCCCAGTCACGTTTTGTTGTCCCAACATGCAGCCCATAGATGCTTCTTGGACTGTGAGATATAGAATGAGGGGACGCCCTGGAGTTGGCGAAACCAGGATGGGTGGGTTGAGCAGATACTCCTTGATCTTGTCAAAAGCTCTCTGGCAGTCTTCAGTCTATTTTATCTTTACGTCTTTCCTCAGCAGTTTGAACAGAGGCTCGCAGGTCGCAGTGAGCTGTGCGATGAAGCGGGCTATATAGTTAATCCTTCCCAAGAAGCTTCGGATCTCTTTCTCTGTCTTTGGCGCGGGCATGCTTCGTATGGCTTGGACCTTTGCGGGATCAATCTCAATTCCCCTGCCGTTGACGATGAAACCCAATAACTTTCCGGATGTGACGTCGAAGGCGCACTTGTTCGGATTTAGTCTAAGCTGATACTTCTTCAGTCGCTGGAAAAGCTTACGCAGGTCTGTGAGATGATCTTGTGCGGTACGAGACTTAGCAATCATGTCATCTACATAAACTTCTATCTCATGATGAATCATGTCGTGGAAGAGGGTGACCATGGCTCGCTGATAAGTGGCTCCTGCGTTCTTTAGACCGAAGGGTATGACATCATATACGAAGGTTCCCAAATGTGTGACGAAGGCAGTCTTGTATTTGTCTTCTTCAGCCATCTTGATCTGATTGTACCCTGAGAATCCGTCCATAAATGAGAACACGGCATTCGTTGCTGTATTGTCGATCAGGGTGTCAATATGAGGTAGGGGAAAGTTGTCCTTAGGGCTGGCTCGGTTCAGATCCCGATAGTCCACGCACATTCTGACTTTTCCGTCCTTTTTCGGGACTGGGACTATGTTGGCTACCCAGTCCGAATAGGTCACTGTGCTCAGGAATCCTGCCTTCAATTGCTTTTCCACTACTTCCTTGATTTTCAAGATGACTTCGGGCTTCATTCGGCGCAGTGCTTGTTTCACGGGATTGCATTCTGGCTTCAGCGGAATCTTGTGGACCACTATGTCTGTGTCTAGGCCTGGCATGTCTTGGTAAGACCAGGCGAAGATCTCGTGGAACTCTCTTAATAGTGCGATGAGCGCCTCTTTTTGCTCTGTGGTACAGCGGGTCCCAATCTTGACTTCTCTCGGTTCTTCACCTTCATCAGCCAGATTTATGATCTCTAGTTCCTCTATGTTGGGTTTGGACCCCTCATCTTGTCTCTCTAATGCCTCAAGGATGTCATTTGGCAATTCAATTTCTTCGTCAGAATTATCTATGTTATCGAGTGAGCAATTCGTTTTGTTGTCAATTTTGGAGACGTGGGGATCGTTTGAGGTTTTGCGTGTAATCCTGGAAAGGATGGCGGATGGGAAAACGGTAAGAAAACAAAAAAAGGGGAGCCATTCGTTTTGTATGATGGCAGAGTGGATTTACTTAGTGCATATTGGAATATTTGAGATAAAGAAATTCATGGAATAAACACGTGACATATCATTTGAAATATGAAAACGGAAATATTACAATGATGAAATGATTATGATTGTGGCATGATATCTTGAAAGCATAAAATAAACATAGAAACCCGAAATTGTTCGATACAAAAATTCCCGAGCTATTGGTAGACTCAAAACCGAGTTACCCATAGCTGGGATACCACTTACTCATTGCTACTTGAGACACGCTGTAGCAATGGCACACAGGTCCACATCTTGGTTTCTTCTCCCTGTTGGCAGTGGCGGGTCGGTGGTGTGGTGGAATCCTCCTCCTCGGCGATGGTATGGATGCTCAACCCTTCAACCATGGGGCCAGCATATTCTTCTTCAGCAGCGGCGGTGATGATATTGCTTGGTGGGGGTGGCTTGACTTGCTCCCCCTCTTCTTCTTCGGTAGTGGTGGTGTTGATGTTATCTAGCGGTGGCTTGGCTTTCTCTTCCTCTTCCTCTTCGGCCAGTGCCGGCAGGGATGACATGCCCAACTCTTCTTTGCTCTCCACGATCGCCTCATTCATTCTCGGGTCGGGGATGATATAGGGTTCTTCGTCTTCTCGCAAGCCCAGATAACTGAGAATTGAATGGGGATTGAAGCGGTATCGCTCCAGAAAGGCTCTAGCCAAATCCTCCCAGCCGGTAAGGTTCCTCAGTTGATAGAACCAGGCGGCTGCTTGTCTCGATAGGCTCTCGGGAAATACCGAGATCATCAGAAGTTCGTTCTCTACATGTAAGGCCATCTTCTCGCCGTACTTCTGCAAGTGGATTTCCAGATTCCCATTCTCATAAAATATTTCAAATTCTGGCGTTTCGAATCCGGGTGGCACTATCAGACATGGGAATTGAAGTACGTCAGAGAAATCTATATCCTTCCATTCGTCGGTGTCATTCTCCATGAAGTATCCCTGGGCGTCCCCTTCATCCATTAGGTCATCGAGGTCCATCTCATCTCCCATGATGTCATCTAGGTTGAGCTCCGCGTACCAGTCAAAATCCAACGGGTCATCTGGTTGATGGCTTCCTTTCGATGGTATTTCTTCTCTCCCCACTAGCCCTTTCTCCATTAGATCAGTGACTTTCTTCTTGAATTCTTCGCAACACTCTAGGCTGTGCCCTCTTGCCCCTGAGTGGTATTCGCACGCATCTCCCGTTGATGGCCCCGGTGGTGCTTCTAATGGGGTGATGTGTCTTTGCTTCTCCAAGGTATAGAAGAGACGCCTCCACGAGATACTCTCCTCACCCCCTTCCTCTATCTCAACCATGTTTACACCTCCTTCTGGATGATTGGGCAAAGGGTTAGTGGTGATGTTAGGTAGACCTTCAAACTTCAAAATCCCATGGTCGATTAGGTCTTGAATCCAGTGTCTCAGGTGGTTGCAATTTTCTATCGCATGTCCTACTTCTCCGAAGTGGAAGTCGCAAGTTAAGTTCTGGTTGAAGTCCTTTCTCTACGCGCCATTGTAGGGCCTTGGGACAGTGGGTGATACCAGATTCTTCTCTATCAAAATCGGGTACAACTCCGTCAGAGGCATGGGTAAAGGCGTGAACTGCCTTGGCTCTCTTCTGGGCCACCTGTTGTCATTGGGTTGGTTTCCCACCGGCCTTGCCGGCATCTGGGGTGCCGGGGCCCGGGCTGGAACCTGAGTCGGAGCCGGGGTCGGAGTAGGCCTCGGTTGTACCGGTTGCATGGTGAAGGTTGGGAGGACTTGCCTCGGTCTCCCATTGCTTCTTCCTATCATTTGCACATCCCCTTCCTTCTTCTTCGTTGGAGCCTTCTTGGCAGCTTGTTCGGCTAATGCCATCAAAGCCGTCATGTCTACTATCTTCTTTGTCTTCAAGGCATCTTCAATTCTCTCGCCCACTGGTATCAAGTCAACAAAGAACTGCATTTGTAATCCTATCATCCGGTCGAAGTAAGGATTCTTTAGTGTGTCGACGAAAATCTTGATCATCTCTCTTTAATCTAGGGGCGGGCGTGCCCGAGCTGCTTTCTCCCTCCACCTTTGGGCATACTCCCTGAAGGTTTCGTTACTCTTCTTCTCCATCCTTTGAAGATCGAACCGATCCGGAGCTATTTGGGAGTTGAACTCGTATTGAGCCAGGAAGGTATCTGCCAGTTCCTTCCAATGAGAGATCTTCTTCAACTGTGAGTACCATTCTGCTGCGTTCCCTGTTAGGGTATCTTGAAATGTCTGAATCAGCAACGGCTCATTGTCGGCGTATGGTGCCATCTTTCGGCAGTACATTTGCAGATGGATCATGGGGTCTCCTCTCCCATTGTATTTTTTGAACTCCGGGGCCTTGAACTTGGTGGCATCGTCATGTTGGGGAACCAAGACATGCTTGAGAAGTCGGTGTTCCCGAAAGAGTTCAAGCCCTGTATGAGTCTAATCTTCTCTTCCAGGCTATCAATCTTGCTGTCTAACTGGGAGTCTTTCCCTTCTGGCTTTGGTGGCGTTGGCGGCCTTGGTGGAGTGGCGTTGGTGTTGGAATGCCCCTCCGGTTCCTCACTGTTGGTTTCCTTGTCGTCTTCTTTCCTTTGGTTCTCATCATCCGCGCTCCGCTTTCCTATTAGTTGTACAAAGCTAAGGAGTTCGTCGAACTTCCGTTCGAGAGCGACCATCCGGATCTCTTGCTCGCTAGGTTCGGGTATGCTTGTCTCTCCAGCCATTTGATTGTGAGCGCAGATACAACCTAGAGAGGAGTCAACAACGTCAAGTTAGATTTTAAATTCATAGTTGGGTGCATGACCTTGGCTTACTTTACGGGTAAACCATGGCTAAGTATGTATGCGCATGTATGGTATGCATGAATGTAATATGTATTGACAAATGGATGGATTTCCCATTAGGCCGCCAAAATTGGCGAGCCTTTCGGCTCATGGTTTTATTTTGTCATTTTTGGATGACCAACACGGGCAAAGAGAGTTAAAAACTCGAGTATGTATGGGGTGGTTTTTGTCATCAAAGAAATAGGCTTTCATACTACCATGAATTTGACGGGCCTTTCGGCGCTCAGTTCCATTTTTGAAAGATTTTTGGGGAACCGGTGTCAGGTGGTATGAAAGTCGTATTCTTGGTTGAACTCAACGGGCGAACATCTACATTCCTATACAGAGTTTAGAACTCCTAAGGTTCATACATATACGGACTTATCAACGAAGAGGTAGACTTTCACACTATCAAAATTTGACGAGCCTTTCGGCGTTCGGTTCTATTTTGAAAGATTTTTGAGAACCGATGTCAGTTAGTGCAAAGTTCATACTCTTGGTTGGACGTGAGAAGACTATGTATACGACGGGTACGGATGTACTAACGAAAAGTTAGACTCTCACATTACTGAAATTCGACGAGCCTTTCAGCGTTCGGTTCCGTTTTTTGAAAAAAATTTTGGGAACTGATGTCGGTTAATGTGGGGGTCGTACTTTTGGTTTAGTATGACAAGACTCTATACACAATGGCCACACGCGTATCAACGAAAAGGTAGACTATCACATTACTGAAATTCGACAAGCCTTTCGGCGTTCGGTTCTATTTTTTGAAAGATTTTTAGGGACCGATGTCGATTAATGTGAGGGTCGTACTTTTGGTTGGGTACGCTACGACTCTATACATGCGTGTTAACGAAAAGATAGACTCTCACATTACTGAAATTCGACGAGCCTTTCGGCGTTCGGTTCCATTTTTTGAAAGATTTTTGGGAACCGATGTCGGTTAATGTGA
>BKZX01025747.1:17096-28221 GCA_014362285.1 Fagus crenata | reverse complement strand
CACTTCTTAGCAAAAATTTCAGTATTTTACCAAACACACTATTTTCAACAAAATGTATTCTAAAGAATGCATTCCATAGAATACATTACAGCGGGAATGCATTCTCTAGAATGTTTCCTTAAAGAGGATCCAAACGCAGCCTAAAAGTAGACATCTGTTTGCCAAGTTAGAAAAATGGAATGCATTCTTTAGAATGTATTCCCAAAGTAGATGATTTAAACGCAGCCTAAAAGTACACATTTTTTGGCCCACTTAGAAAAAGAAGTAAGAGGGCTGCTTATTCAATGTGAGAGAAAGAAACGTAAAAACCATTAAAGATATTAAAAAACATAAGAATTCTTTTAGAGTTAAAAGGAGATTAGAATTATATATCACCAGAGTTACAATGGATGAAAATTTTTGTATTGTCCCTCTTAAATTTCATGGACCTTATGCTAGAGTAGCTCTCAGCTACACAACGATGATCTTGTCATTCATTTTCCAAATTTAATGAGTATAGGGACATACCTATAATGGGTATCTTCCATGGAGATTTTCGCTTGTTGCAATGGAAACCACCTCTTGTATTCTCACACAAACTGTCCAGTTTGGCGCAATAATTGAGTTTCTCATTTTCGCATTCATTTATATCTGATAGGAATAAGATAACAGAAAAATTAATAAAAAGTCAAATTACAAAAACATTACGTGGGGTTTGGGTCAGCTGCAAACTAATCCTTGTATTTTCAATTTTGTGTTATTGACTCCTGAACTATTTGTAATGACAAAATTTACCAATGTGACTTATTTTCTCTTAATTGTAACTGGTGGAAACTGGTAACTTGGATTGCACATAGCCATTTTATTATACAAAATCATTTATATATAGTAAGTCAGTGAAGTGCAAGTGACATTTTTTTTTTTTTTTACTTATGAAATTTTCAACATAACCAAATGTAATTTCATTTAGTACAATAATTACTTTTAAATAATAATTTCAATACAAATACCAAATTTTATTTCCAAAAAGAATATATTCTGTCAAAATACATTTTTTGTCCGAATTTAGTCAAGAGAAAACATAAAATAGAAGAAGAAAAAAGAAAAAGGAAAAAGAAAGAAAGAAATATACATGCTTTATATGGGAAAATGATTCTCTCCATTTGAAATGAAATGAAGAGAGTCTATTTTGTAATCTAGATTAAATACTATAGATCTAACAGTATACATATTGTCACATCATTTCAAATTCCTAACAAATAAAATTTGAACTATGACCAATTATGAGATTTTCAAATGAAAAAAATCTTATTTTATGCACGTAATAGGTAGACCTCAAGAGTGATGTAGAGCGAAATAACTCCCTTTGATCACGAATTAAATTCAATTAGGCATGTAATGTAAAAACTATATGACTAAACGAAAATCAAAGCTGTTCGTATTTGAAGTTTACCTTCACATCCAAGATAAGGATTTCCTTGGTATCCATCATAACAATAAAAGTAGTCTAAACCGTAACTATCGTTTGCCGCATATGAATTCGGACCACGTGCCGCGTTAGTTGTTGTCCACTCCAGCACCACAGGAACGTATTCCAAATACTGCACATAGACAGAGGGATCTGTTTTCTTTGAGTCCAACCATTTGTCCTCTGCTATCCAGGCACGTTTGCATTCTCCACTGGCTTTATCGTCTTTTATACTTTTGAAACTAACATTAAATACTTGAATACCATCAGGGACTGCGGTCTGGCAGCACTTGAAGCCCGAGCATTTCTGGTCGTCTGTCATGCTTTTCTTATTGCAATCCCATTTGCACCCGGTCACCATAGGATCAATACCGGTCATTATGGCCATGTTGTCGCAACCAACCGAAATGAATGTATTCGAACTCGGGAAGTAAAAAGGACTTCCTGTCATATTCACACCACCACCACTTCTTGAACCAGTACAATTCGAAGAAGAAATAATTGGCATGTTGACTCGAACCCTCTGTCCGGGATCACTCATATTGATTTCCAGCACCTCCATGTCAATGCTGGGTAGGAAGGCTTTACGAGAGCTATCACTTCCATTGCAAACAATTTCGAACGACTGGTTCATGTAGCATTTGGGTCCAATTCCAAACGGGTATGGAATTTTGGTAACAATTCCGCAACTACTGTTACAATAGGGTTTTGCTATAGGTGGTGCTGCTGCCTCTGCTAACTCATATGTAAGCAGAATTAAGAAAGTAATTCGCATTACCAAATGGACAGCCATTTCTGGGTCAATTAGAGTTCAACAAAGCAAACCATGTATATGTAGCCTTACAAGATATTTTCACAAAACGCGTGGGTCCCTAAATTGCAATCAGTGGAATTTTAGGGCATTTCAGAATTTTTATATAATTCTAAAATAATACCTAATCAAAAGTTACAATTACTTGGTCAAACTTTGTCGATGTTAGAGCATTTCAAAATTTTTATATAATTAATCTATTATAAGTTAGACCCTTATGCTTCCGTTAAAAAACATCAGGAGGTGTAAGTCAGTCAAACTACAAGATTTTTGGCAAATACAATTCTAAAATTGAACATATTAATTGTAATTTTTGATACTTAAGAGTTAAGACCAAAATAATACCCAATCAAAAGTTACAATTACTTGATCAAACTATGTCGATGATAGAGCATTTCAGAATTTTTATATAATTAATCTATTATAAATTAGACCCTTATGTTTCCGTTGAAAAACATTAGGAGGTGCAAGTCAGTCGAACTACAAGATTTTTGGCAAATACAATTCTCAAATTGAACATATTAATTGTAACTTTTGATACTTAAGTGTTAAGACCAAAATAATACCCAATCAAAAGTTACAATTACTTGGTCAAACTTTGTCGATGTTAGAGCATTTCAGAATTTTTATATAATTAATCTATTATAAATTAGACCCTAGACTTCCCCCGCTTAACAAATCAATATGGAGATTGCTAGCTTTGTCCACAACATTTCTTCTGCTTTTTGTTTCATAAGTGCTTCTTGATTGACACTTACAATTCATAAAAAATGATCCTCTCCATTTGCAAATTCCATCATTTAAGGCTTAAGTCTTAAATAATTTCTCAGTAATTAAACAAGAGTGCATGAAAAAGTAGTTAAGAACATAAAAAATGAAAGGTGAGAAGCAGCCATGGCCATTGCCAAACTTTCGAGTTTGAGCAGTGAGTGGAAGTGGAAAACCCACCCAACATACAAGAATAATAATAATGCCTGTAAAAAATGTGGATGTGGTTGTTAAAAGCTGTAATTGGAGCATGACTTAATTGAAAATAGCACTTAACACCGTCTGTATACTCTTTCCCAAAGCCAAATTTGTGCTCTTAAATAAACCAAAATGTGGATGTAAGACTTTTATTTCTACAACGCTATCGGTACAATAGTTGAGATACTAGATTGTGATTAGTGAACTATTAGTTTTACACTGACATCACTTTATTATACACCGATCACAATTTACTAGTTCAACAATTGTGAAATTTGTAGTTTTATGAAAAAAGTGCACAAATGGTATTAAGTGATATTTGCACTTAGGGGGAAAACTAAATATTTTTTAATTGTCTTGATAGTTTATATCATTAACTCAAATCTTAGGAGTGGTTTTTGTATTTTACCCTGTTATTTTCAATTATATTCGATCTCGAGGCTTCCTTTTTGCATTTTTGTTTTATTTGGAATCAATGGTTTCCTTAGATTTTTAAAGGTTCTTATTTGGATTCATTCTATGAGGCTTTTGGTAAAATATTACCATTTAATAAGTTTTTTTTTTCTTCTTCTGTTTTCCCCCTTTGCAAATTTTTTTTTGAAAAAATACAGAATAATGAAAAAGTTTGTTAGAAAGTGACAATAGTATTGCATGACTTCTTTTTAAAAAATAGTGTTTTTTTATTTTTTATTTTAATTAGCAATGCTTTGCCGATTTCTTAAAAGTAGAGTATTTTTTTTTTTTTAAAGACAAATTCATAATGTTTTTGTCGATATATATATATATATATATAAATTAACAATGCTACTGCTGAATTCTTGTAAATTTTTTAAAAAAATGGAAGTTGATTTTTTTAAAAGGCAAAGAAAAGAAAACAAATGCATGTACTTTCTTAATAAGGTTTTTTCATTTGTCATGCATACTATTCTTGATTCTTATTATTTTTTTTCAGTTCCCACGCACATTATTCTTGATTCTTCAGCTTCAATTTTTTAACCTTCTTTGTAGATTCTACAACTATGCATTCACAGTTCAAAATATCCCTAATTCTGTCTTCGCCTATTTAAACTTTCATTCTTTCTTTCTCTTCCTCTACTCATTTTATACTTTTGAACTTCCTTACTTCTTATTCTTCTTGGCGTCTTACTTATAGGTATATATTGTTGTTAATTCTGTACTACCAATTTGTTTTGCATCTATGCCCTCCATTGTTTTTTGTTTTTGTTTTGTTTGCTTGGAAAGGGATAGCGTATGCATTATCATAGATAAATATTTTATGAAGAAATTGATAGTGCAATTCTTTTTTAAGAAATCGGTAATTTCACTACTAATTTTAAAATATATATATATATATGTTAAGAAATCAACAAAAGCATTGCCAATTATTTTTAAAGAAAACATTACTTTTTTTTTTTTTTTTTTTAATAAATCAACAATACTTTTGTCACTTTCTTTAAAACATTTCCCTGTAATTCCTAATATTGTCATCATATAAATAGAACCTTATACCCTATTTTGTTGTAGAAATTGCAGGGCCTAAGAGAGACCCATATCCTTTAGCTTTAGAGTTCCATTTTACGATCAATGGTTTCTCATCTCAATCAAACCCTCTCCCATTTCTAGGTCCTTGAGAGGTTTATTTTTGTAATCAAACACAATCACCTTGTGAGCGTGTGTGTTTATGGGTTATTGGAAAATCATAGAGGAAACCAACATTCAAATCTTCAAGTAGGCTTGGAGCGGTCCGGGGAAGATCTTGCGGTTGTTGATGAAATGACTTGCAGTGTTAAGGAGATAGTTAGAATACAAAACTAGTGCAGCTGGTTGTAGTAGGAGCTGGAGGGCTCGGATACATAATTCTCTTCCATGTACTAGACATCTTGTAAGTAGGGTGTATCAAAACCTTGTTCTCATAGTGAATTTGACGAGCTGGGCTAGACCTCATATGGTTTTTATCCATTAGGGGTTTTCTCTTTGTGAAAAAACTTGTGTGCAACTGTGTGTGGGTTTTGGTGATTGCCTTTATGTTCTTTTCATATTGTGATTGGGTTACCTTATGCTATTCATGATAACCTGAACCATGAAATAGGTTAAATAATGAATTGGACTTTAGCTTAATTTGACAAATTAAAATTTGGTCATGCCATTAGTATTTATTGTATTTTGAGGGAAATTCAAGCTTAAGTTTACTAAATCTCCCTATGTTAGTCATACTTTAAGTAAAATTTCTTTTCAATTGGTACTAGAGCGGGTTACACTGGAATAGGATTAAACTGTCTTTGTGTGATCCTCTTTCCCCTGTTTTTATACTGGTTGTGATTGTTGGAATTACGATGTAGTGGAATATCTCGACAGGCTTGTTCTCGTGGTTTTCTCCCTCTCCAATCATAAATGGTTTCCATGTAAATACCCTTGTGTTTATCTTGCTTTTGCTTTTCTTAGATCTATTTTCTTTTTACCTAGAATTTAGCAATCACCTACCCGCCGTTGGATTTCAATATCCTAAACTGCACTGATGGTTAGTCTAAATCACCCCAGTGCCTTGGTTATTTTATAGTTTTGAGTAATTGTCATATACAAACTATATATATAAGTAAATATAATTTTTATCCAACATAAATTTGAATTTTAAATATAGAATTAAGCAATTAAAATAATTTAAATGCTTATATTGATAAATTCTTTCTTGAAAATAAAATTTTTATATTGTATGCTATTAGTGCTTTAATTGGTGCCATTAAAAAAATATAAATTGTGTAGAATTTATTATTTTATTTTATTATCAATTATAAGCTTATGAATCGTTTTGGTTAATATTCTGACATAATGTTTTGAAATAAGTCGTATTTTTATCAACCAAATACATGTTTATTAAATAGGTTGAAATGAGACATGTTTGTGTCAACCCAACACAAAAATATTTGTTAAGCATGTTATATGGGTTATGTAGTGTTTGGTTATTAAAATGGGTCGGGTTAATGTTGACCTATTTTGCAGAATACCCCTACTTTGACACGACCCAAACACAAATATTGAGTTATTGGGACTCTTTGGGTTTTCTCAAAAAACTATTATTTAAAGGTCAGGATTTCCTTAATTAAATTCATTTGAGGTCAGGATTTCCTCAATTCCATCTATTTTATTTTATTTCCTTTCTACAGCCACCAATTCTATTTATTTCCTACTCCAAAAATTGTGAACGTATCACAAAGAGAACACAGGTTCTCCTTCTCTTGGCTTTGAGTAAGTGGCAGTGGAATAAAATTTTTAATGTGATAGACTTTCTCACCAAAGAAAGGAATATTGGATGGTATATTGCACGTTGTCAGAAAAGTGAGAAAACTGGATTGAAGTTGGTGGAAAATTGTATCCTCATTCTCACCTTTTCTCTTCTTGAAAGATTGAAACACATGGGATTTATAAAGTGAGTGGAAAATTCGTGGAAGTGGGAATGGGGAATTGGTATTATAAAATATTAGACAATAGCCCGTGCAATGCACGAGATAAGTTGTCAAATTGTTTCTTTAGATTTTGTTATTTTTTTTTAGAAGAAAAATATGGAAGAAGAAAATGTTGACTTTTTAAAAATCTTATTACATAAAACTGAAGCTGGGGAAAAAAAAAAAAACATTATTATTGATTAAAAAGAAATTTTCCTTTTGACGTGAAGACAGAGATGGAATTTACACTCTCTAAGAGTTATAGCGCCATTGTTTGATACTCCACCTAAAGAAGATTGTGTAAAATTCATCTATTGCACATGTAAACTCTTTCTAACTCACTATCTGGCACAAAGTGCTTTAAACAGCATATGATGTAACATGAGGTCTACTCCGTCTATGCTTAACTAAACCAGGTAACACTCAAAATTGATCGAGAATGAAAAGACTAATATCTAAATTTTTTATGGCATTAAAAGCACATCCTTAATTAACAACAACAAAGAATGAATATTTATAAAGAGCAAGTTAAAAATTAAAAGTGAGGGAAGACTAAAATTGGAATAGACATGAAAAATGAAATTATGTTGTTTTGAAAAAACTGCATAAATATATAGATAAACCAAGAACTAATAGGTGGCTGATGCAAAACTGGGCATCATTTTGCTCATAGAAAAGGATAAACCTCTATACACCCTTATGCAGCCCCACATAGAAGCAGTTGAAAAGAGATTTTAACTCAAGATAATCATTACTCAGACCCATATGGTTTCAGTTACATCGTATATGGACAATGAAGCCTTCCTTGATCAAGAACAAAAAACTTCAACAAACATCCCACTTCTCTTAATCAAGAGTTCAAGGAGAAAATAATGGCATGCAATCATGTCCTTGAAAACGACATTATTTTATAATGTGAAATGAAGAAAATGAATCATTGTGATTGGAAATTTTTTGTATAATGTGAAATAACCAAAACAACAATCGTTTGGGAAAAATAAAAAGAACATAAATGCTCAAAATGACATTGTTTTGGAACCTGTTTGTGTATTATTCCATTGCAAAAAAAGAAGTGGTATTTTATTTTAAATATGACACATGTCAGAGCCGGGGGCAAAGAGGAAAAGAGAGATTCTTTTTTTAAACATTCCCTATCAATGAGATGGTTTTGGAAAATACAAACTACAAAATAAATAGTACAACTACTTGATTACTATCCCAACATGAGTTAGCCACACTCACACCAAAAGAATTCTTTTCTTTCTTGATCTTTTTCCAAGCAACCAAATGGAAATTATCAAATCAAAGAAGTAGGGGAGAAACCCAAAAAAATTATAAAAAATAAAATGAAAATTAAGCTCCAGCCTTAGCAAAAGAATATATAAGCAAAATTTAGTCATGATATGTTTCATACACCAAGAACAATAAAACATTGCATACATGATAATAGTAATAACAATAAAAGAATGATTGGACACATTTACAAACATATTACTCAATAGGAATTGTTAAGCCATGTCATCCAACTAACACTTCCATATAAGTTATCATCTTCAATCAACCTTTGAAATTCAATGGTTACATTTGCTTCTTACCCAGCACAATTGCACAAATTTATTTTCCCCCCTGCAAAGCATACAGTAAACATGAACCTGAATACAACCTCCAAAGTCAATTGTACATGTTAAACTTTTTTACTCACTTACCAGGACCACCATAGAGTGTCTATGAAATCACTTTGCAGCAGAGCTCTCTAGTTCTCCATAGTCAATTACATATTGTTTATCACCTCCAAACTCCTTGATAAATGATTTTATTGAAATAAATTGGAACTTAAATAGATTTCATTTTTATTTTATTTCAAGGGCTTATCCTTTGCAGAATGAGCATGAGAAAATCAATCCAAGAGATTCATCATTATCCTAATGGCTCATATCAATTGGAATTTGCAAATGTGGATTTTTCTAAGCAAAACTAATTTCTTATGTTAGCCTGTACATCATGTAATGCAAAGATGAATCATAAACGTTATATACAAATCACTAACTCGGGGGTTAAAGGAAAACAGGGAAACCTTGAATACGTTCCGGTGATGGTTAGTGTCTAGGGAAGTTACTCTCGTTGTTAATGCATAATCATATGATTTGAACTTGACATAGATGACATGCCACACAAAAACATTTAGACTTCGCAGCATATAATCAAACACTTGCCACACAAAAATATTATAACCAATTCCCAATTCCATTCAAATTGCACAAAAGATACTGGGTCTTCCACATTATCGGTTTATCTGACAATGGTTGAGACAGTTACATGTTTTTCAATACTTTTTTTTTTTAGTGAGATTCGAAAGAGAGATGAGAGTAAGATAAAGGAATATATGTTGATGAGAGAATGAGAACAGATAACCAAAAAATAAAATCGTGGTCAATAATCAAGAAACATTAGGACAATCATATTGAGAGCAACATATAAACATACAATTGATATTGCTAATATGGCCCTTGATGGTCATAAGATTAGGCTTAGAAGAGAATGAGATTGCCCATTCCGTATTGGCTCTGCCCTGGTGATTCTGCTACCAGGGATTTAATTTGTGTTTTTTGGGTTTAATATAAGGTCCTGAGAAGAAAGGAAACGTTGAGACAGTCAAGGAGTCGAAAAGAAGATGAAGAGTTTGTAAATGCTCAAAATTCACTAAGCGCCATGTGTCACCTTATGATTGGTTGAGGATGGGCCGAGCTTATATTGATGGGTTGTTGAGCCCAAAACTCCAAACCAGGCTTTTGAGCTTGCCTGATGGCTGATGGTGCACTCCTCTTGATCTGTTGCTACGCTGGGCTTTTATGCAGAGAGATATGGATCTGCTGTGAGAGCCCTTCCTTCAACAAAGTAACTACGGCAGACACTTTTCCGTCAAACCAAATAACCACTGCAGACAGCAAATGTGAGCACCGCAGAACAACATAAATATGAACTTTTAATAAACTGAAAAGACTAAGAAAGAATTTGATGCATGATGGGGGAGGGTTATCCCTTGAAAACACGTGACATGGAATGGAGTTGATTGGATGTTTTTGGAGTTTTGCAAGGAGTGTTTTGGTATGGGTATTGATCTTTTTCTTCTTCTTGTTTTGGCTTTTTCTGGAGACTAAAAGTTGTTTCTGGGCTGGAAAGGTTGGATCGATATTACTGCATTTCCTTCTTTTTATAGTGGTCTGCTGTGATCCATGAAGTTCATGGTTTTGACCTGGCCACTTCTTTAGCTTTTGGATAATGGGCCTCTTCCTTGGGGCTAAGCTGACAACACTTTCTGATAAGATAAAATATTGCCGCAAACCAAATTAGTGAAAGAAGTTGGCTTCATGGTAAAAGCTTTGTCTGCACGTGTTTTCATTAAGGTACTTGAGGTTTGCTGGTCACTTGTGCTCATACCCGCCAATGGGTGTGACACACTTGTGCCGCAGACTTCAATACCCTTTTAGGAAATAACCCCCCTTTCTCCAAACCAAATCCCCCTTAGTCTTTTAATGAAATCTTACTGGCAGTCACCATAGGTTTGGGCTTTAGTGACTGCGTTACCTTTGTTTATGTTCTCATTGAAGCCTCTTTTGTCTCTCGTTGGGCTCCTTCCTTTTTCGTGAATCCACCGTTACTTGACTTTTGTCTGCCGTGTAGAGAGAGTAGGAACCATCGTAGGCCGGTCTGTGTTTACTCTCCTCATACTATCTCCAGGTTCCCTTTTGTCTTTGGTTGTGTTCTTTCCATTTTTGTGATTCTACTGCTCATTTTCTCGTCTGCCGTGCAAGAGGGGTGACAGAGATGGTAGCTATCCTCATTCACGTTCTCCTCAAGCTATCTTTTTACCTTTGGCCGAAACTTTACCCTTCTCCCGTGTCTGCCGTTGCTCATCTTCCTCGTCTGCTGTGCAGAAAAGTCTTGGCAATGGTCATTGGCATCAGGTGTGGGTCTGCCGTCCCGAGGAAATGGTGAACAGTAATTTTCTTCAATTCAGAGGGCTTCCCTTTTTTATTCTTCTGGAGTGTTCCACCCTTTTAAGGGGTGTAGTAATAGGCTCCACCTGAAATTACTCTTTGCTCCCTGGGCTTCTCCGTGGGTTGGGCTCATTATTGGTGACTTATGGCAGATTGCTCCTAATAACTCTCGGGCCCTATAGCAGACTGGTTTCTCTTGAAATAACACAGTGCTTCCTGGGCCCATCGTGGGCTGTTGTGCTTTGGGCTTTCCCCAAATCATGTCACTTACCTTCCTTTGGGCTTACTGCAGACGACTCTTGTGGGCTCCTTTTAGTCTGCCATAGTTTTGGCAAAAAGTGGGCATCTACATTAGCCCCCCGAGCCCACGCCTCAAAGTGTACTCACGTGAGGAGTGGGTGAGTGTTTGTATGAAGCATGTGTACAGATATAGCCTTTGATTCAGTTTTTTTTTTTTTTTTTT